>JASEVX010000002.1:95792232-95817232 GCA_031761405.1 Serripes groenlandicus
TTTTAGAGTGAACTTGCTTCTGACCAATCAGATACTTGATCACAGGTTAATTTGCTTCTGACCAATCAGATACTTGACCACAGGTTAATTTGCTTCTGACAAAACATAAACTTGAGCACACATTCTGAGCATAGAGTAAACTAAATTATAAGTATAATTTTGGAATCTGGTTATGTCTCGCTTGTAAATAACTATATGTATACATGTACATGTTTTTATTGGGAACAAGTATTTTCATTGGATGTATTTTTTTTAATGAAAATACATATGGTGAGGTAAATAACGTAAAGCCGAACCCTTTCCCACATACACCAATTTTGCAGCAGACGACTTTAAAAACATCTTCGCAAAATAATACAACATCTCTATAAATGTAGGTATAATTACTAAACATCGTTTTGAGCAATTTCTTGTTTTGTCACGATGTTTTTAAAAGTCATCTGCTGCAGAGGCGTCAGTAAGTATATGTGATAAAGGGTTTATGAAAACGCATGTACATGCTATTAACCCTTTCCCACTTACACGACACATTTTGAATGAATCTGCAGCGGACAACATTTTAAAATTGCTTGTTAACCCTTTCCCCCATACGACAATTCTGCAGCAGACGACTTTGACCATATTTTGTCAAAAATCGGAATATCTCTGTAATTGAACGGATAACCTACATGTATGACTAAAAGCGGAAAAAATTGTGGCAAAAGGAGAAATTGCTCGTTTTGTTTTCAGCGTCAGAAAGCGTCTATATGAGGGAAAGGGTTAAACATAAGAAATTGCTCGTCTTGAGCAATTTCTCAAATTGCTGAAATGTTTTCAACTCTATATAAAGATTACACTTTCATTTATAGAAATTTTCCATAGTTTTACCGAGTTCGTCTGCTTCAGATTTGTTGTATGTGGGAAAGGGGTTCTTATGTATATTTGTTTAAGGTCATTATTAAAGTTGATTTCGTCCAGTAATACATGTATATGTACCGTAGCTTTAATCTGGCTTCATTGGCGGAGTATAGTGAGTTCGCCCAATTAAAACATTTATTTCAACAGTATTTTGATTTTTTCAAGTGTTAGATGTATTTGTTTTGGATTTATTCTGACCTCCATGACTGATTATAGTGAGTCCATCCATTTTGAAAGAGCTATTTCAACAGTATCGCAATCTGTGTTAAAGCTTTTTACGAAGTGCAAGTTGAGCTATTGTGATCACATTTTGTCCGGCGTTCCTCCGTCGTGCGTCGTGCTTCGTGCGTCGTCAGTAATTTCCCCTTTTAACACTCTACAGGCTACATTTTGCATTCGATCTTCATGAAATCTTGGACAATTTATAAAACTGGGCCATATGAGGTCAAAAACTAGGTCACTTGGTCAATTGGAAGGGAAATCATGTTAACACTCTGGAGGCCACATTTTCAACTTGAGCATGTTGAAACTTTATCAGAATGTTTGTATTGGTGATATGTAAGTCAAGTTCGAACATGGGTCATGTCGGGTCTAAAAGTAGGTCACTAGGTCAAATTGAAGGAAAATCTTGTCAACACTCTAGAGGCCGCAATCTTTGCATTAGCAGTTTGACATTTTGTCAGAATGTTTGTCTTTAAGATATCTAGGTCAAGTTCGATTATGGGACATATTGGGTCAGAAACTAGGTCACTAGGCCAAGTTGAAGGGAAATCTTGTTAACACTGTAGAAGCCGCATTTGTTTTACTACAGCAGCTTGAAATTAAATTTAGTCAGAATGTTTGTATGAAAGATATCTAGGCCAAGATTGAATATGGGTCAAGCCGGATCAAACACTAGGTCACTAGGCCAAATTGAAGGAAAATCTTGTTAACACTCTAGATACTGCATTTTTAACTTGAGCATGTTGAAACTTTATCAGCATTTTTTGCTTCAGCAGCTTGGACAATTATCAGAATGTTTGTCTGAATAATATCTAGGTCAAGTTTGAATATGGGTCATATTAGGTCAGAAACTAGGTCACTATGCCAAATTGAAGGGAAATATTAGTAACACTCTGGATACTTCATTTTAAACTTGAGCATGTTGAAACTTTATCAGAATGGTTGTCTTGATGATATGTAGGTAATGTTCGAACATGGGTCATGTTGGGTCAAAAAGTAGGTCACTGTGTCAAGTTGAAGGAAAATCTTGTTAAAACTCAGGAGGTCGCACCTTTTTATTCAGCAGTAATGAAATTTAGTCAGAATGTTTGTCTTAATGATATCTAGGTCAAGTTTGAATATGGGTCATATTGGCTCAGAAACTAGGTCACTAGGCCAAATTGAAGGGAGATCTTGTTAACACTGTAGAAGCCGAAATTTATGCTTCAGCAGCTTCAAATTTAGTCAGAATGTTTATCTTAATGATATCTAGGCCAAGCTTGAATACGGGTTATACCCTGTCAAAAAGTAGGTCACTAGGCCAAATTGATAGAAAATCTTGTTAACAATCTGGAAATTTTGTCAGAATGTTTGTCTGAATTATATCTAGGTCAAGTTCGAATTTGGGTCATATTGGGTCAGAACCTAGGTCACTAGGTCAAATTGAAGGGAAATCTTGATAACACTCTGGATGCTGCTTTTTTAATTTGATCTTTTTGAAACTTTTTCAGAATGTTTTGTCTTGATGATATGTAGGCCAACTTCAAATATTGGTCACTAGGTCACATCCCAAATTGAAGGAAATTTAGTTAACACTAGAAGCCGCATTTTTTGCTTCAGCAGCTTGAAATTTAGTCAAAAGTTATCTTAATGATATCCAAGCCAAGCTTGAGTACGGGTTATGCCTGGTCAAAAAGTAGGCCAAATTGATGGAAAATCTTGTTAACACTCTGGAGGCCGCTTTCTTTGCTTAAGCAGCTTAACAATTATTAAAATGTTTGTCTGAATTATATCTAGGTCAAGGTCGAATATGGGTCATATTGGGTCAGAAACAAGGTCGATAAAGGAAAATATTTTTCAAACTCCGGAAGTCGCATTTTTACTTTGAGGAAGTTGAAACTGTGTCAGAATGTTTGTCTTGATGATATCTAGTCCATGTTGGAATATGGGTTATATCAGGTAAAGAAAAATAAAGATCACTAGACCATATGAAGGATAAAGCTGGAGGTTTCATTTTAAATCTTTGTCAGAATAATTTTCTAGATTTGTTTAGCACTAGAAATCACATTGCATAATTCAGGTGAGCGAACTAGGGCCGTCATGGCTATCTTGTTTATTAACACCAGTTAACGTGTTTTTAGTGATGTTGTTCGGCTTACACAGATTCGACTGCGTCTTTTCTTTCCGCACGCATTTTCTCTGGTCAAAGCTTAAACAAGCTTATCAATTAGAAAAAGGTACATGTTGGCTTTTCTAAACAGCGTAGGTTCAGATCACCCTGCGTCTTTGGCGTCTGATCAAAATCGATCAAATTGATCAGAAGCTTTTAAAAACGATAATTTAAAACATTGTTTTGAACAATTTATTCATAACCGTAAATGTCTTTTAAGTCGTGTGCTGCAAAACACTTCACAATTCGTTTGAACCTTGAATTGTATTGATGTTTGTTTTTGGATTGTCATTACACATTGCTGACTTTTTGAGCGCTTGTCCCAAACTGCTATGTGATTGGTTATACAGCCACCACATGCCCTAGTGCTCGGTGTATTACGACAATCTAAATATGCAACCAGATTTACCTAACATAGTGTTTAGTCTTTACCCTAAAAATTGTCTGTGACTATCAAATATGTACGTTGTGTTGATCCTTTTCCATCTACATATACATCACATATGCAGCAAACCACTTTTAAGATGTCTAGGCAAATATGCGAAACATCTCTATACATGAACGTATTATTATTGAAAAGAGCTGAAAGCATGAGTAATTTCTCCTTTTGCCAAACTTTTTTCAGAAGTCGTCTGCAGCAAAGGCGTCAGAAAGCGTCATTACGTGTGAAAGGGTTAAGCTAACTTATCATTCAAATGACTTTCACCGTTAGACTTCGGTATTCGGTAACTCTAGCTAGATACTTAGTTGATGTTAATTCAACAAGCCTGATGAAGTTCACTTTTCGTATGACATGGTCAATTTATTTAACGTTCTTCTCCAACAGGATGAAAAGAATCAACGGATGAAGACCAATGTCTGGCTACAACTGGTGAGTATGACAATTTAACCGTGTCAAGGGTAATGGGGTCATTTTGAGAATAATGCGACAAAGAATTTCAAATCTCGTATGTATTTGTCTTTGTTATATTAATTTAACAAAAACCTGCGACAAAGTTCAATGACGGTATCACTCTTATTGCAGCATTTCTATAATTTAATAAAAAAAAACATGTTGATACCTAACGATTTTGTTGGCAGAAATTTGATTGGCTGATATAAAGGTCAATCTTAGTCGACCTGTAATAGGCATTTTAAGATAAATACGAATGTTTTCATCTGCAGCGACTGTGGGAATGAATACCTGATTCATTGACTTAGCTATAGATAAATGAGTTGGAGATTTGGGGGTCTTAATCATTCTCCGCGATGATATAAAGGTAACTTATCGTAATAGGTTTTTTCAGCACTTCTGGCTTTTTGTCAAAACATTCATTGACGGAGTCAGTATGGGATACGTTTCAATTGTGTACCATGGGATGACGTAATCGAAAAGGGAGCAACCAACATTATTATTGTAAAGAAAAACTCTGTTATATGCACTTTTCCCCAACTTCCAAGGCTACGCTTTTTTAATTGTTTGGTTTACTGCTCTGACGACTCGATACATCAAAGCTCAGAAAAAAGTTTCGGGGGATGTTTTTTCCTATTTATTTCTGTTGTATTTCTAAACTTAAAACGCTCCCATACAGTTGTTCATTCACACCATTGTATTCTTGTATTCTTGCTATATGTTGACTATTCATGTGAACTTTTTCTTTTAATTTCATAAATACGCAGTTTTGTTACTTTCTTTAATTTGCTTTCACATCGACTATTTTAAGAAAGGAATTTTAGAAGGGAGATAACTCTCGAGTACAAAGGCTATAGAACATTTCGACCGTTAGACTAGGGTAGTTAATCCCATTGTTCGATTTTGTTTGTTTGTTTGGAGTTTAACGCCGCTTTCAACAGCTTTGGTCATATCACGGCGGTCAGTGCACCTACCCATGTTTTCCTGGCTTTCCCACACCAGTACTTACACAACATTCTTTCGAAGCCACTGACTACTTTCTCACATAGATCAGAGGTGAGAGGCACTGTAAAACATCGCCCGAACCCATTGTTCGAACAAGGAACTCTAATAGTATAGGCCGCATAAGGCTATAGTAGCCAGGTGAGCAATGTAGGCACATCTTGGTCTTCTTGTTTAAAATAAAGTGACATTGGGCCTTCTTGTTCGAAATATTTACATCATGTCTGTTTACACGTTATTAAGATATACTGAACAGCATATGCTTCCTTTAAGTCATGCTTCCAAACCAAGCGCGGCGTCTTTGATGCATTGCATCAAAGTTCGTCTTGTCTACAACTAAAGTATATGTTGGAGTCTTCACTGTACGCAGATGCATTAACAGTTAAAACACCCCAAATCGCTAGACACAGCTCAAATTGAATTTGAATTGAACCAGGTCTCAACAGCAACGGTCAGCAGTCGTTTTGAATATAATCAAACGGTTTACTTTTTAGCTCACAGGTGCACGAAGTGCAAGGTGAGCTATTGTGGTCACATTTTGTCCGGCGTCCGTCCGTCGTCCGTCCGTCGTGCGTCGTCAACATGTGTACCTGTTAACGCTCTACAGGCTACAATCTTCATGAAACTTTATCAGAACATTCATCTCCATCAAATCTTGGACAAGGTCGAAACTGGGCCATATGAGGTCAAAAACTAGGTCACTAGGTCAAATTGAAGGGAAATATTGTCAACACCCTTGAAGCCACATTTTAAACTTGAGGATGTTGAAACCTTATCAGAATGTTTGTCTTGATAATATGTAAGTCAAGTTCGAACATGGGTCATGGTGGGTCAAACAGTAGGTCACTAGGTCAAATTGAAGGAATATCTTGTTAACACTCCAGAAGCTGTAATTTTTGCTTCAACCGTTTGAAATTATGTCAGAATATTTATCTTAAAAATTTCTAAGTCAAATTTAAATATGGGTCATATTGGGTCAGAAACTAGGTCACTAGGCCAAATTCAAGGTAAATCTTTTTAACTCTGTAGAAGACGCATTCTTTTTGCTACAGCAGCTTGACATTTGATGAAAATGTGTATCTAAATGATATCTAGGTCAAGTTCGAATATGGGTTATGTAGGGTCAAAAACTAGGTCACTAGGCCAAATTTAAATATGGGTCATATTGGGTCAGAAACTAGGTCACTAGGCCAAATTCAAGGTAAATCTTTTTAACTCTGTAGAAGACGCATTCTTTTTGCTACAGCAGCTTGACATTTGATGAAAATGTTTATCTAAATGATATCTAGGTCAAGTTCGAATATGGGTTATGTAGGGTCAAAAACTAGGTCACTAGGCCAAATTGAAAGAAAATATTGTTAACACTTTGGAAACCGCATATTTTGCTTCAGCAGCTTGATATTGTGTCATATATATATATATATAGCTAGGTCAAGTTCGAATATGTGTCATATTGGGCCAGCAACAAGGTCAATAAAGGAAAATATTGTTCAAACTCTGGAGGCCGCATTTTTACTTTGAGCAAGTTGAAACCTTTTCAGAATGTTGTCTTGATGATATCTTGTCCATGTTGGAATATGGGTCATATCAGGTTAAAAAATATAGATAACTAGGCCAAATGAAGGAAAATGTTGTTAACACTGTGGAGGTTGCATTCAGAATAATTGTCTTGATGTGTTTTGCATTGCAGTACATCGTATAATTAAGGTGAGCGAACTAGGGCTATCATGGCCCTCTTGTTCATTCTTACCACGGTTGTAATCTTTTTGAAGAAGGTTTCAGAATGTTTGCATGACACAATTGCGAATTTGAAAGATCACGATGACGATTATTAGTATGCTGATGGTCATTACCGTGATTATGATACTTATAATGACGACAATGGCGATGATGGTGACATCAAAATCAAAATTGTGTTTCTTTTGAACTTTAGAAATATTAATGATTGTTTTCCGGGTTTCTTTTACAGTATTGGAACGATTATCAATTAGCGTGGAAGGATAGGAATGAATACAATGAGGTAGGGAACATAAACATACCTCCAGAAAAAGTATGGCTACCAGACATTGTATTATTTAATAAGTAAGTAGCATGTGATCCGTTAACATAGCCGTAGCGTTAGAAAACGGTAGCGGGTTTGTCTATCTATAATGTTGTTTAACTACATACATTTTATATTACATGACAAAAATAGCTAGTTGTTTAACTACATAATTATATTACATGACGATAATAGCTTGTTGTTTAAATACATAATTATATTACATGACGATAATAGCTTGTTGTTTAAATAGATTTAAAAATCAGTTACATAAGACATGGAAAAATGTGTCTTTTAAATATGTACCAAATACTGATGGACCGAAAGTGGGCTCGTCAAAATAACCTTATGTAACGGACCTAAAAGAGGCGAATGCCTAATTACAGGTCTCGACAACAAGATTAACAAGGTCTTGTAAATAATAGTGTAGTTAAGCAACTAGCTATGATAATGATATAATGATAGTATCGATACATGTATTAAAGATGCCATCACATGCATGAATAAAAATGTCACACATCAAGGTTAAATCACCACACTTAATATTGAATCCTCCACAAGGAATGACGATTCTGTCACATACAATGATGAACCGTTACATGTTTAAGTAGTATCACACATCAGGGTAAAGCTACCACACGTACTGTTAAATCGACCACACAAACTGATTAGTCTGTCTCATATAATGATACAACCGGCACATATGTCAGAAGTGTCGTCGCATGTATTAATAAAAGTGTTCCACATCATGGTAATACAAATGTACTACCACATGTAATGTTAAATCCATCAAACAAATCGACGTGTATGTCACATGTTATGATACTAATGTCACATGTTATAAAGGACGCAATCTGATTTACATGTATATATGAAAATGTTACATATGAAGGTGCAAGCGTCACATGCAATGATGTTACAACTTAACGTCAAATTGTAACGTCGAAAAAAGGCAGTTGCGGTGTTCCATAACAATTCGTATGTAATCATTTATGGAATCAGATTTTTCAATAATTAATTTTTATTCGTCATTGCTTCATTTATATATTTTGATAGTTTTAGTAATTTTGCGGTATTGGAAAAATACATAATGTGACTAATGTCCTAAATATTATTCATTGATTGCCAGGCAAAATTAACAAAGTATGTTTTATGTAAAATGTCATACTTAGGGCATCATACTATGAAATGAAATTACGACTCGACGACTTTCATGTTACATAGTTTACAAAGACGATTATTTTGTATCAATACCGCCTTTCTCTTTCCAGTTTCAATTTCGAACGAATGGGAGCTCAATTGTTTACTGCTTAATTATTTTCTCAGACAATCATTTGCAATACTTCACAACGAAGTTCGGTTTTGTATTTACAAAACTATAATAATTTAGAAGTATTATTAATATAACTAGACAATGGATTATATGAATTTGTTTTAGTGCGGATGGGAATTACGAGGTATCCTACAGATCTATGGTGCTCGTATATAAGGATGGGTCGATGGCTTGGATTCCGCCTGCTATTTACGTTAGCTCCTGTAGCATTGATGTAGCGTTCTTTCCATTCGATGAACAGATATGTGAGATGAAGTTTGGATCATGGACTTTTTTGGTAAAATAATTATGATGACACAGTTTTCATGTTCGCGTGTGTGTCGCATTACTCTTAAGTGAGGAGACACCGGAATATCACTTCTCAATCGTGTATATGTCTGTCACGCCTTGATTTGGTGTATCGGTTATAGTTATTGGCAGTGTAACTTCAAAAACGCCAGCGATACTGAATCAATAGATAGAAATGTACATTAGGCATTTAAGATAAAATGCCCCTTTTCTGTCTGGCATTTACAATTAAAATGCCCATTTGTACTCAACCTATTATTATGGTTGTTTATTATGTCATACTAGTCCAACCGCTCCTAGGATCTGTGTTGTCTTTCTTAATAGCAAGACTGAACAGAACATAAATATATATGGCATATGATGACAATAGAAAACTCTGTCTTATCGTGATCAAGTTTGAAGGCGACATACACTCCTGCATAACTTACAACTTTAAAAGAATGACTACTTGCATATTGGCAGATACTGTATCATTGATTAACTCTGTCAGCGCCGAAGTGTTTAAAGTAGACTCTTCCATGTTTAACATTGGGCGTCTACATTTGTCTTAACTAAAGGGCAAACAATGCTACTTTCAGGTGAGACAGCTGGTTACTAGCTGACTCACCTGAATCTGTATTGTTTTCAAAAATCTCAATATTGCCATGACGCCGAAAGAGTTATCGCGGTTCCGCATGGTCAGAAGTCCCATTTCGGGTCGATTGCAGCTACATTTCACAGGGAAAGGAACATATACAGCCAGTCTAAGGCTTGAGACTAGAACAATTCCCTTGGTTGGGGAACACTCTACCGATCGAGCTAACTGTAAATTCACTATTGATGGATAAACACTGTAAATGGTCGCTATGAATATGCAAAAACTGGCTTGTTTCGATTCCAAACTCTGCTGTTTGAAGACATGACAGCCCAGTCAAGCAAGTTACAACACTTAATGTCGTCATTGGTAGATTCAAGCCAATATGCAGAGTTTATTTAACTCAGTTAAAAATAGGCGTCAATATGTCGCTTTGTCTATTTATTCCCTTTTCGGATAAAATAACATGGCAAATATCCAACCCATTATCGTTTTACAAGAAATGTAGTTTACGGCAAAGATGCACCGAGAAAAGCCTTCTGAATAATTGAAGGTCTGGATAAAGAACATGCGAGTCGCCGATACGACTGCACAGACTTATCCGAGTCTTCCCCTGTCGCAAAGTAAGTCCCAAATGTTTGGATTTCCTGTTGCGCGACGTAAACTTACACTGCCTTATTACTTTCTTTCAGGACCACCAAGTCAACTTCTCCTTCTACCTGAACATAACACATTTTGACTTCAGTGATTACCTAAAGAACGGCGCTTGGGACATCATCTCAGACAAGGCTTATATGCAGACTAACGCTTCCCCAATTAGTCCGGACAAGAATAAAACTGACATCGTCTTTAAACTCGTCCTCAGGCGTAAAACTTTATTCTACACTGTCAATTTAATTATTCCATGCGTGTTAATATCGTTTGTGACACTTTCTGTGTTTATCCTACCAGCTGAAGCCGGTGAAAAGATAACATTGTGTATATCAGTGTTACTAGCGTTGGTTGTGTTTTTGTTACTGATTTCTAAAATTCTTCCACCCTCTTTGACGATTCCATTAGTATCTCAATACCTTCTTTTCACCTTTATTATTAATATATTAGCCATCATATCCACTGTTGTTATTATCAATAGAAATTATAGGACACCTCGTACTCATCACATGCCGTATCATGTACGCCTCATTCTGTTAAATTATCTTCCAAGACTATTATTTATGACAAGACCAGACCACGAATCCCGATGGCGGGAGTCAAACGAATCCGATGACGACGAGGAGGAGCTTCTAACAAGAGACGATATTAGAGGTCATAATAGACTTAATACAGACCCTGATCTGACAAAGATAGCGCGGCGTACTACTCAATCTATCGTCGGTGGTACCCGTGAAGGATACGTGGATCATCCTAACTGCAGATTGAACCATGATCACTCTCAAAGTGCGGAGCACATGATACCCAGTCAGCTCCCAGTGTCGGCGGATATATTCAGGGCGGCGGAATCTCTAAAGTTTATCCACAGGCATTTGAAAAAAGACGATGAATATCACACGGTAAGGATTCAATTTTTTGTTCGTTTCAGTTATGTCACTCAGCTGACAATTGAGCCGCGTTACTTGAAAATCAACGGAGATTTTGAATTTGGTGACGCAAATAAAGTGCATACTTGTAAAGTCGGAATAAGGTACATGCCATAGTATTTCAAGATAGCTTTCCGTCTAGAGCATGAGGTTGATTGATTCGGGTTTAACCCCGTTTTCAAAACTTTTGCCGTTATATCACGGCGGTCATTTCATTTGTTTCTTGGCTTTCTTACACCAGTACTCCACTCAACATTCTTTTCAAGCAACTGGCTGCGAGCCAGCACTGATAAATTGATCAAACTGCGCGTTGGTACGGGCTGCTGATACTCTAATTATAACATGTCCTGAAAGTCGCTGCATCTTCGCCTATGGTCGTCTCAGATCTACTGTTCCGTCAGCCAATCAAATATATACCTCTAAAATCGTTAGGTATCGACAAGGGAGATAACCCATATAAATAGACGAATCAGATAAGATGTGATGGCCGAGTGTTCCGATTGTATAGTATTTCACAACGACAAAGCTCAATTTGCATCGAACTTTCTTACGGCGTTTACATACAGCGAATTATTTTGGTCCGATTATTTTAGACTTAAAGAACCTTTAATTTGTTCTACCTTGCCATCCGTTCACAATTGATTTATCTATACAGTTTACAAATATTGTATTCGTTCTGTCTCTCCTTTCTTGACTTACTTCTTCTACTAAGAGAAAATATCATTACAAATGCACAGATGAACATTAAACATGCGTGTCCATTTCCTTCTTTACTTGTTTGTTTGAATTGTATTTACGCCCCTTTCAACTTTATCTCGGTTATATCAGGTTTCCTTGGTAAACAGCAAGCATTTATAATCGTGGCACCCATGCATCGATTGCAATGATATAAGCTCATCCCAAAGCGCAAATGAGTGAACCATTAATACATTTTCTTGAATAGTTTTCCCTATTTATCCAAAACATTATGCCCAAATTTGGTTTTGATTTAAAAAATTATTCTGACAAATGGCGAAATTAATCCTAATTCGTCTTTTGTCAATTTTTTTTTTTTTTTTAGATTTTACATATTTAATGCGGAACGTAAAATGTATTTATTACTTTCAGGTGATAGACGATTGGCGGTATGCAGCAAGAGTTATCGATCGTGTATTACTCATTTCATTCTTCCTTGTTATCTCATTTGGAACCATTGGAATTTACTTTAAGGCTCCATATCTATTTAAAAGTGTGAATCAGGATGAAATTATCGATATGGTTAACAAAAAATGGAAAGCAGCTAAGGCATCATAAGATTTATAAAAACACACTGGGACAAAGAAGAAATTACACATGGTGAATAATTTCTCCTTATGCCACAATGTTTCACAGAGTGATCTAATTATTACACTCTCATTTATAGAGAATTTTCATATGTTTGCCTAGATGTTAAAGCGACTGATACCCAACTGTCGGAAAAAAATAAAATTTCCAATTTTAAGAAAATAAGTGTTATTTTTGTATTTGGGGCATTAATTAAATGATAACTGACATATTACATACCCCTATAATCGGTGAGATTTTCTTGTTTTCGATACTTTTTCCATCGCAAATTCTACCCTGTCAGTAACGGGGTAAGTAGGGCTATTTTTAAATAGGAAACCCCTTCCCCGGGACAATTGAAAACGACTCAAGTTCACTTTATTGATAAAAAACGATACATTTTCTACCCTGGTTTACTTGGATAACACAAAGAATAACATTTAGGGTGAATTCGATTTTTTTTTTTTTTTTTTTTTTTTTTTTCGTGCCATCTGGATTTCAGTCGCTTTAAAAGCCGATTTGTTGAATGCGGGAAAAGGTTAATGTCGTTGATTTGTTGATGGTTTTAGTCAGAAGTATAGTGATGTCGAGACATGTCATTTACCATGGTCCTAACGTGATATGTCCGGACTTTTCTTATATTTTCTAGAGTCATCGGAGTTGAAAATGCTGCATCTATTAAGAGTGAAGTTTACTTTTTCAAACATAGCTGAAAACATTCTTTGAAAAAGTGAGAATTTGCACGATCTGAGCAACTCCTTCTTTTCCCATAACGTTTCGAACTACCATCTTCAGTAAAAGCGTCAGTTGTCGTCTCAATCATGGAAATAATTAATCCTTTCTCTCATATAGACGCTTTCTGGCGCCTCTGCTGCAGACGGCGTTTGAAAATACTGTGACAAAAGGAGAAATTGCTCAAAACGAGCAATTTCTCCTTTAGCCACAATGTTTTCAACTCTTTTTAATAATAAAATCCTTATTTATGAATATTTGTCATGTTTTTGTTCAAAACGTTTTTGAAGTCGTCTGCTGCAGATATTTTGTATGTTGGAAATGGTTAAAAGATGTATCTGATCACAGACAGTCTGTTCACATGGACATACAATGTACAACCAATATATCAACTTCAATGGTTGTATTGTAGGTGATTTCATTCAAAGTTATTAGCTCTTTCAGCGCAAAAGGCAATTTCAAGGATTTTGCAAACAATACTGATTCAGGTGAGTCAGCTCGTAACGAGCTGTCTCACCTGAAATCAGCATTGTTTGCCTTTATGTTACCAAAAAAGTCCAAACTTTTATTACATGAGAAATCGAGACGCCCGACTTTGAACATGGAAGAGTCTACTTGAAACAATTTGGCGCTGAAAGAGTTTGTATCATTTTATAAAAACAAATCGCCCGAGGACTTACAGGATGCATTGACACCTAGTGAACAACGATTAATTGTATGGTGTTGAACACCGCTTTCAACAATGTTTAAGTTATATCACGGCGTTTCCTGGGTAGGTTACCAGTACTACTGGTCCATTTATCCTGACACCAGCAAGTCAGTCGTAATGCTAACCCCGCAACCCTGATCGCAAAGGAGGGCAGCCAGCACTACCATTGTTAACGTATTTGGTATGACCCGACCGGGGTTTGAACTCACGACCTCCCGCACACTAGGCGGATGCTCTACCAATACATCACCGATGCGGAAAATCCTGATCAGATTAGTCGGTAAGCTGATCTAGGTATTCGCTGATTGTCATATTTTCAATGTATATTGAGGTAGCCATGTTGTAACGATTGTGTTATTCAAATGTAGATAGATAGGGTGACTGTGAAGGATTATTGTATGTGCGGATGATGCCAATTCACAATGAGTACACGATTAATATATCTTACAAATCAAAATCATGTTTACACATTCGAAACACTTTTATTGTGCATGTAATGTCTTTGTTGCAAAAAGGGTATGATACATGTTATTTGTTTATGAATGTTTACATTTGGCGTGATGAAATAACGTGGGTCTACATTGCTCTTATTCATTTGTGTTTTACTTTCGCAAAATAATTCAACTAATGTATGTGATCAAATCAGGGTTAACGTCGCTTTCAACAACGGTGCAGTACTTCGGGGATTACTTAGAAACAACAATAGTGCAGTACTTCGGGGATTACTTAGAAAGAACAATAGTGCAGTACTTCGGGGATTACTTAGAAACATTATCAATTAGTGTAGTACGTCGGGGATTACTTAGAAACATTATCATATAAAACTTGTTGACCTGCACATTTTTTCAAAACGAAGACATATATCCTCCTGCCTCTGTCTTTTATAACTCTTTTCAATATTTATTCTTTCAATTATTATTGTGTCAGTATGGTTTACTTACATGTTTCAAAGAAGTCAGCTGCTGATTTATTGCATGTGGGAAAGAGGGATTATGTAAAACGGCGCCAAAGGCAATATTGAGGTTTTTGCAAACAATACAGATTCAGGTGAGTCAGCTCTTAACGAGCTGGCTCACCTGAAATCAGCATTGTTTGCCTTTTAGTTATACAAATAGTTAGAAGCCTTTATGTGGAAAAGCAGCCAGTTGTCGGAAAGACTGTCGTGTGGAGTACTGTTGTGAGAAAAACAGGAAATATGTGGGGATATGAATTTGCCGCCGTGATAAGACTAAAACATTGTTGAAAAACTATGTTAAATCCCAATCAATCAATCAATCAATGATTAACCATAATTCCGAAAATTGTCAAGCGTGGTTGTTCCGCACGCATTAGCTACTCATCTTTAAAGTATCAAGAAAGACTTGTCCATTAGCATGTTAGAACTTCTCAGCAACCAAGGTTTAAGATAACCATTAGATGAATTCAGCTTGGGTTTTAATATAAGATATATAGTGACCCCATAGAATAAAGTATACGCATGTAAATTCAGTAATTGACTGTGAAACCGCAAAATAGATAAATGTTTGTAGCCCTATGGAATGTACCTTCATTCAGGATTGTCACGTAAAAGAGCCGTCAAATGAAAAGTACCTCATACATGTCGAGGGCTTGGTGTGAAACGGTTGTAACTAAAAACCTATTTTGAAAACCCTGGTTTAGGGGCAGTTTTGAATCCTTTGTAAATAATGCAAATTTAGGTGCCATTTCGCAAATTTAGGTGCCATTTCTCAGAACGAGCAATGGCACCTAAATTCCCATTGTTTACCAAGAAAATTGATTTAACGCTTATAAAGACTTCATGGCGAGGTGATTAACCCTGTAAAAAAATGCCAATGTTAGTTACAACCGTTTCACGCCAAGCCCTCGATGTAGTATGATTGTCACGTTACGAGATATCAACTGAAATGTACATTGTCACGTCATCAGATGTCGAATTAAATTTGTCTTATTTTATGATTGTCACGCAAAAGGAATGTCAGATTAAATGTGTCTTATTTTATGATTGTCATCTTAAAGAGATGTGAAATGTGCTACTATTATTATTTGTCACTTCACCACATGTCAAATTAAATGTGCCTTTAATCAAGATTGTCACGGAATAGAGATGTCACATTGAATGTGACTTATTTCATGATTAGCTCGATAAGAGATGTCTTATTAAATATGCCTTTTCATGATTGTCGCGTCACGAGGTGTTAGATCAAAATTCGAGGGCTTGGCGTGAAACGGTTGTAACTCAAAACCTATTTTGAAAACCCTGGATTAGGGGCAATTTTGACCCTTTTGTAAACAATACAAATTTAGGTGCCATTGCTCAGAACGAGCAATGGCACCTAAATTTCCATTGTTATCAAGAAAATTGATTTAACGCTTATAAAGACTTTATGGCGAGGATAACCTTGGTAAAAAAATACCAGTTTTATTTACAACCGTTTCACGCAAAGCCCTCGAAATGTGCCTTATATTATTATTGTCACTTCACAAGAAGTCAAATTAAATGTGCCTTATTTCAGGATTTTCTCGTTACGAAATGTCAAATCTAATGTGGTTTAATTTATGATTGTCACGAAATGTCAAAAGAAATGTGCCTTATTTCATGATTGTCACGAAGTACAGATGTCATACAGTATGTCATTTTATATCAAACACAAAGTAGTATTAAAGGTTTTATTTTCAGATTTGTAAATAAAAAGTCTATACATTTAATTTACTGTTTGTCATTTATTTTCTTCACTCTTGATCCTTTAGCTAAACCAGAATTCGTATGAGCAGCGCGAGGGCTTGGCGTGAAACGGTTGTAACTAAAATTGGTATTTTTCTTTACCAAGGTTAATCACCTCGCCATAAAGTCTTTATAAGCGTTAAATCATTGTTCTTGGTAAACAATGGAAATTTAGGTGACATTGCTCATTCTGAGCAATGGCACCTAAATTTGCATTGTTTACAAAGGGGTTAACATTGCCCCTAAACCAGTTGTTTTTAATTGTTTTAGTTACAACCATTTCACGCCAAGCCCTCGAGCTTCTAACGGTTTAGGGTCTTAACCCTTTCCTTCATACGACAATTCTGCAGCAGACGACTTTGAACATATTTTGTCAAAAAGTAGAAAATCTCTATAATTGAATGGATAACCTACGACTAAACGAGGAAAACATCGTGGCAAAAGGAGAAATTGCTCGTTTTGAGCAATTTCTTCTTTTGTCAATATGTTTTCAAAACGCTGTCTGCTGCAGAGACGTCAGAAAGCGTCTGTATGAGGGAAAGGGTTAATGACAACCCGAGTTGACAGTATGTAAAGTACAACTACAACTACTGGATCTACACTTCTAGCTTTTAACCAGAATATATATATGGTTACATATACCTTACACACGGACGGCTAAGATCCTGGTGATACCTTGCGGATACTTATGCTAGCCTGAGTCAGAGCTGCGTCACAGGATAACCTGTTGTTGTGTATTTACATCCGTGTTTCAAGTCTGTTTCAATATCATTTAAACTAGACCATAACTTCTCCTTAGTAACAAATCTTCGAATTGATCTGAGGACTGCCTATTACAGGTTGTCGCCGATAGACCTTTGCGTCAGTTTATCAAATCGTCGCTTCAACATCGAAATATATCAACAAGGGAAATAACCCTTATAAATACCCGTGATAGAGAGCAGCGACGATTGCCGAGTGTTCCGATTTAATAGACTATTAAAATGTATTGGATCAATTCGAGACGACCTTTTATGCAATGTCGTCAGATCCTGATATACGTGCAGCGAAGTAGTTCGTTCTAACTTCAGCTAGAATGATTGTGTTTATGGTGTTAACCAATGTCTGCAACGCCATCCAATGAAGAGTCATGTTGTTTCTCAGAATGTTTTTAACACATTCTGTAATCAAGCTGAGTGGGGATTGTCTTGGATTTATTCTAGTTGAAAAGTAAATACATACACGTTACAAGAGTCCACATTTGCTTTCAATTTCAGCCTAATAGTATTTGAGAGAAATGGATTTGCATTCAATAACATTTTACAGTAGCAGATTGTAATATACTAATCAAATAACAATTTTTGGCCTGGGGCTTTAGCCCCTGGTCATAGTAGTAATACCATTTTTTCGGAGTTGGCAGCCTGCCAATTGCTGTTAGCATCAAACAACACATGCGAAACTGCGCGAGAAAAATAGTTCATCATGGATTCAACAAAACTGCATTTAAAAAGTTAGGATCTCACCCATAAATATCATTTTAATGTTGTTGGAACATCAGTGAAAAACTTAGGACGTGAGTACTCCAATATAAGTTTAAGAAATGCTTTAGAAATGAATGCGCCGAAAGGTCAAATATGGACGCTTGTTAACATTATCAACATTCGCGAAGAGGAACGGAAAAAAAGAAAGAAGTCACGTGAAATATACAGTGGCGAATTAACCGTCGAAATATTAATGGTAAACAACGAAAAAGCGTGTCAAATGTAGTGGGGGATTTAGCGGGGGCCTATAAGGCCCGTGCCCGACTACCCCCAACCCAACGAAAGAAGTCACGTGAAATATACAGTGGTGGATTAACCGGGGGCCGTAGGGCCCGTGCGTCGAAAACTCCAACCTTCCAGCAGCCCCCATGCCGTCAGCACTGCAGTGCTTTTATTACACCTCCCGTACGAACCGATGATCATCGTGAGCAATCAAACAGCTATATGGACGCACAGCTAGTAAATAAACATAAAGCAGTCATTGCTGAATGATTAAACCTCATCCCGTTGTACGCGCCGAGCCCCGGTAGCTCAGTCGATAACGACACCGGCTGTCAATCCAGGGGTTGTAAATTCGAATCCAAGTTCAACCAACATTCTTTCCGTCGTTTGACTAAAGTCATTGTGACAAGCGTCATTCGTCTTCCACCAATGGGCTAACAGTATATGTGGAAAAGCAGCCAGTTGCTTGGAATAGTTGTTGTGTGGATTACTGGTGTAAGAAAGCCAGGAAACACATGAGAAGGTGAACTGTTGTTCAGTTATATTACGGCGTTTCCTGGGTAAGTTACCAATACTACTTGTCCATTTATCCTGACACCAGCCAATCAGTCGTAATGCTAACCCACAATCCTCAGCGCCACAGTGGGCGTCCATTACTACCATTTTTAAAGTCTTTGGTATGACTCGACCGTGGATCGAACCCGCGACCTCCCAAACCCGAGGCGGACGCTCTACCACTACACCAAAGAGGCTATAACAAAAGGAAATCACAATGGTGGAAGATGAATTACGCTAGTCGCAATGAATGGCCGAGGCTGGGTTCGAACCCAGGAAACCTAGACTGATAGCCTTTAGCGTTACCGACTGAGCTATCGAGACTCGACATATTCGATTGATTGATTGGGGTTTAACGCCGTTTTCAATTTTTCAGTCATACCACGGCGGCCAGTTCACCTACTCATATGTTTTCTGGCTTTCTCACACCAGTACTTCATACAACATTCTTTCCAAGAAACTGGCTGCTTTTTCCACACAAACTGATAGCCCATCGGTGGACGACGAATAGCGCTTGACGCAAATACTTTTGTCAAACGTTGGAAAGAATGTTGGCCGAGCTGGGGTTCGAACTCACAACCCCTGGATTGGCAATCTGATCGCTACCGACTGAGCTACTGGGGCTCGATTGAATGTCAATTTCAAATAAAACGGATGAGAGACATGTTGGGAAGAATCTGAGACTAGAAAGTTTCTCGTCAGCAAATTAAAAATTCAATAATTCAGAGGACTAGATAAGGAGTAAACCGGTATTTCCCCCAATACATCTCTCTTATTACTCAACCAAACACTATGCTGTGGGTACTCAAAAGAATCGTCTCACTGAGACGATTCTTTTGAGTACCCACACCATAGGGTTTGGTTTCATAAAAGGATTTTGGAACATGAAATACGCCCCTTATCTAGAGCTCTGAGCAATGGTGGGCCTATCCTTCAAGCCTCTGGGGACATGAACGATGGCTAGACGTGTAAATTGAGACATGATAACATTATTTGTTCGCGTTAAGTTACGTCGCCTTATTTGACTAAAATTGATTGACAGCGTAATCTAGATAAGCGGTTAGCCGTGGCAAGTGGAACACGTGTGTCATGCCTTTTAACCGGAACAAGCATTTGAGCGGTGCTCCGGGTAAACAAAACTTAACGTAATTATACCAACTATGGAAAACCTACCTGTCTGTGCATCCCTGGAATGAATGCACGTTGATACTGCTTTACTGTTTTTAAATACTCTATGACTTATTGGCGAACAATACAGAGACAGTTCAGACTGAGCATATATGCCGGTTGATCTGGATCTATACTGGGCGGTTATACGTAACGGTTGGTTTTCGTAATGTTGTTTTTATTGGCACCATACGACAACAGACATTCTAGACCTTAACATACTGACAGTCGAATTGAATGTTGTGATTGTTAGTATAATCAACTCGTGGTACAGTACATACGGACCTGTCACGCTATTTAAATGGGGTTTGCATACTCGTGACCGAACTATCAACTTTCACCGATATTATCTTCATTTTACCCTTTCAGTGCCGAATTGTTTAAAGTAGACTCTTCCGTGTTCAAACTCGGACGACTCTATTTTCATGTTTTAGGATTTTTGGAATATTTTTATAACTCACAACCAAACAATGCAGATGTCATGTGAGAAAGCTCGTTACGAGCTGACTCACCTGAATCTGTATTGTTTGCAAAAAGCTCAATATTGCCTTTGGCGCTGAAAGAGTTAAAGTCTGGTGTTCGTGGTGATCGTTTTCGGATTAAAATCTGGTGATAACTGTTTAGGCTAGAAATTTTGCTATATACTGGCACATAGCGCTTTATTCGATCTTCGTTTTTAATTTTTATATCGGACTGAAATGCAATCATGGTTTGAATCCGGCTGACGAAGCAGTTTATATATAAAATAATATACATTTTTGTCATTATATCGTACAAAGCCCCTAGTAGAATGGTTGAAAGTGATTCCCCGATTGAAAGGGCCAGCAGCTATGTATGACTTATGAGAAAACTTTGTTTTGAACACATTTGTACTTCCCGAGAAATATCGTTTTGCAGGCACCGGACAGAGCGGCTTTCAATTCCATTATCTATCGAGATGGCGGCTTACCGACCGGTCATGTCAGAATAATACAATCCATAATAATATGCTTTTATTGTAATATATATATATATATGTTTGAGAGCAACTCACAATATATACAATGTTGACAGCAATTCTTAATACGGACAATAAATGTAGATATGTAAATAGTTATTTACCAAGTATCATACTTTATGAATTATATTAGTTTCATATATATGCACTTAATCAATCCACAAGGATTCGAATTCTTGACCTCACAATCGCAAAGCGACTGCATTAACCACGATGCTATCAGGATCGGTATATGTACACACACAACGTGCATACTCATGTCCGATCTGTCAACTTTCACTGATTGTGTCGTGATTTAACACTTTCCCTCATACGACAATTATGCAGCAGACGACTTTGAACATATTTTGTAAAATAATGGAAACTCTCTATAATTGAATGGATAACCTATGACTAAAAGTGGAAAATATTGTGACAAAAGGAGAAATTGCACGTTTTGTGCAATTTCTTCTTTTGTTACTATGTTTTCAAAAAGCCGTCTGCTGCAGAGGCGTCAGAAAGCGTCTATATAAGGGTTAAAGTCTGGTGTTCGTTAACCGATTGTTTGCGGATAGAAACCTTGTGACCAGTGTTTAGGAAAGGCATGCGTCTGTATGCTGGCACATAGCGCTCTATTCCATTGTCGTTGTATGGGCTAAGTCTATGTGGAAAAGAGGCCAGTTGCTTGGGAAGATTGTTGTGTGGAGTACTGGTGTGAAAACCAGGAAACACATGAGTAGGTGAACTGGCCGCCGTGATATGACTGAGAAATTGTTAAGAACGGCGTTAAAAACCCAATCAATCAATCAATCAATCAATCAATCCATTGTCGTTTTAATTTCTGAATCGGACCAAAATACAATCATGGGTCAAATCGGACTGACGAGTCAGTTAGAGTACTTGTCTGTATATACATTGTTGTAATAGCGTGCAAGGCCCCTTTGCTATTGTAGACTGATTGTTTATTACAGTGCCGCCTCTATTAAAAGGGCCAGCTATGTATATACATTGTTGTAATAGCGTGCAAGGCCCCTGTGCTATTGTAGACTGATTGTTTATTACAGTGCCGCCTCTATTAAAAGGGCCAGCTATGTATATACATTGTTGTAATAGCGTGCAAGGCCCCTGTGCTATTGTAGACTGATTGTTTATTACAGTGCCGCCTCTATTAAAAGGGCCAGCTATGTATATACATTGTTGTAATAGCGTGCAAGGCCCCTGTGCTATTGTAGACTGATTGTTTATTACAGTGCCGCCTCTATTGAAAGGGCCAGCTATGTATATACATTATTGTAATAGCGTGCAAGGCCCCTGTGCTATTGTAGACTGATTGTTTATTACAGTGCCGCCTCTATTGAAAGTGCCAGGTATGTATATACATTGTTGTAATAGCGTGCAAGGCCCCTGTGCTATTGTAGACTGATTGTTTATTACAGTGCCGCCTCTATTGAAAGGGCCAGCTATGTATATACATCGTTGTAATAGCGTGCAAGGCCCCTGTGCTATTGTAGACTGATTGTTTATTACAGTGCCGCCTCTATTGAAAGGGCCAGCTATGTATATACATTATTGTAATAGCGTGCAAGGCCCCTGTGCTATTGTAGACTGATTGTTTATTACAGTGCCGCCTCTATTGAAAGTGCCAGGTACGTATATACATTGTTGTAATAGCGTGCAAGGCCCCTGTGCTATTGTAGACTGATTGTTTATTACAGTGCCGCCTCTATTAAAAGGGCCAGCTATGTATATACATTGTTGTAAAAGCGTGCAAGGCCCCTGTGCTATTGTAGACTGATTTTTTATTACAGTGCCGCCTCTATTGAAAGGGCCAGCTATGTATATACATTGTTGTAATAGCGTGCAAGGCCCCTGTGCTATTGTAGACTGATTGTTTATTACAGTGCCGCATCTATTAAAAGGGCCAGCTATGTATATACATTGGTGTAATAGCGTGCAAGGTCCCTGCGCTATTGTAGACTGATTGTTTATTACAGTGCCGCCTCTATTAAAAGGGCCAGCTATGTATAAACATTATTGTAATAGCGTGCAAGGCCCCTGTGCTATTGTAGACTGATTGTTTATTACAGTGCCGCCTCTATTAAAAGGGCCAGCTATGTATATACATTGTTGTACTAGCGTGCAAGGCCCCTGTGCTATTGTAGACTGATTGTTTATTACAGTGCCGCCTCTATTAAAAGGGCCAGCTATGTATATACATTGTTGTAATAGCGTGCAAGGTCCCCGTGCTAGTATAGACTGATTGTTTATTACAGTGCCGCCTCTATTAAAAGGGCCAGCTATGTATATACATTGTTGTAATAGCGTGCAAGGCCCCTGTGCTATTGTAGACTGGTTGTGTATTACAGTGCCGCCTCTATTAAAAGGGCCAGCTATGTATATACATTGTTGTAATAGCGTGCAATGCCCCTGTGCTATTGTAGACTGATTGTTTATTACAGTGCCGCCTCTATTAAAAGGGCCAGCTATGTATATACATTGTTGTAATAGCGTGCAAGGCCCCTGTGCTATTGTAGACTGATTGTTTATTACAGTGCCGCCTCTATTGAAAGGGCCAGCTATGTATATACATTGTTGTAATAGCGTGCAAGGCCCCTGTGCTATTGTAGACTGATTGTTTATTACAGTGCCGCCTCTATTGAAAGGGCCAGGTATGTATATACATTGTTGTAATAGCGTGCAAGGTCCCTGTGCTATTGTAGACTGATTGTTTATTACAGTGCCGCCTCTATTGAAAGGGCCAGGTATGTATACACATTGTTGTAATAGCGTGCAAGGCCCCTGTCCTATTGTAGACTGATTGTTTATTACAGTGCCGCCTCTATTGAAAGTGCCAGCTATGTATATACATTGTTGTAATAGCGTGCAAGGCCCCTGTGCTATTGTAGACTGATTGTTTATTACAGTGCCGCCTCTATTGAAAGTGCCAGGTATGTATATACATTGTTGTAATAGCGTGCAAGGCCCCTGTGCTATTGTAGACTGATTGTTTATTACTGTGCTGCCTCTATTGAAAGGGCCAGCTATGTATATACATTGTTGTAATAGCGTGCAAGGCCCCTGTGCTATTGTAGACTGATTGTTTATTACAGTGCCGCCTCTATTGAAAGGGCCAGCTATGTGTGACATAATTAATGAGACACCTTTGTCCTGAATACAGTTTTGTATTTCCCGAGTCCTATCATTTGTGTAAGGAAACTGGCAGACAGGCTTTGGGTGCCATTGTTCACCTAGCTGGCGGCTAACAAGCCATAACAGAACAGATCCTAATGTAGCAATTAGGATTCGAACCTCCAATTGAATGCCGTTACCACTGGGCTGTCGGGATAGGAATGGCGATACATCTCGGCTGATGCATCGGTGACATAGTATGCTTACGGACACAGCTGGTAAAGTATCCAGAAAAACGCCACATTAAGACTGATATGTTGTTGAAAGCGCGATAAAAATACAATGCAAACAATATATACTCGCTTGTTAGAAAACAAAAGGTGATTGAGGGAATAATAGACCTTTCGCTGATTAAGCCTATCGTATGGCCCACTTGTTACGGTATCCGCCAAACGATCTATCTTTCAGTCCTGCAATCATTGGATCACGTTACATTTAATCAGACGCACTTCTCGCATGTTCGACTGCTATTTTATTGGGAAGAAATACAAGAATTATCAACGGTTCTTGATTGGATCTATTTGATATTAATCCCTTCGCTCATACACGTGCCTTTTGACTCTTCGAACCATGGCATACTATGTTCACAATTAGTAAATTCTAAATATGACACACTCGGCATATATCATTTATTTTATTGATGGAATTAAGGAACAGGTTATTGGCTAGGTTTGACGCGTGTTAAGCAGACTACTATTTATAACATTGTTATAATGTGTAATTTCTCCTTTGCCACACTGTTCCAGGCGTAAAGTTTGCCCATTTGGTGATTCTTTGCTAATTTCTCTTTACATAGGAATATATTCGCTAACAATGGGTGTCCTTCTGTCCATATAGCGTTTTCAATCGTTTTAGAATTGTGTAGTTATTTGTCTAGCCAGTTTAGATGACTTAGATGTTTAAGATTTTTTTTTTATCTGACCTTGGAATT
>JASEVX010000002.1:95822232-95869732 GCA_031761405.1 Serripes groenlandicus
CTCTTCATTCTGAGTAAAACTAGTATCCCCTCTTCGTATTGTGTATTGTAGTCATTTTTCGTTTTCTATTATCTTCATGTGTTCACTGTGGAAGAGTTTATATACGTCGATCCAGGAATACCAACTTTATAGCATTTTCGACAAGTGAAGATTCAGATCAACCTCTGTTTATCTGTTGATCTGAACCCACATCGATACTCAAATATTCAAACAATGTGTTTCAGTTGGACACGAGAACATTGATTAACTGGGATGTTTGGGCATTTACAATTCATGTTTCAACAACGCAGCAAAAGTCAAAGCAAAAACTAAACGATTATCCTGCTTTGTGTTTATAAAACATTTTAATCCTTTCCCACATAAAGCAAATCATCAGTAGACGACTTTGAAAACATCTTGGCAAGAAGTTGGAAAGCCTCAATAAATGAAACTGTATTTAGTACTAAGAGTTGAAAAAATTGAGGCAATGGGAGAATTTCTCATTTTGACACGATTATTTCAAAAGTCGTCTGCTGCAGATGTATCAGAAGGCTTCTGTGTGTGGGAAAGGGTTACACGAACAAGGTGGACTAAGATTATGTTGCACCTTCGCATCTCATCTTGTTTAACGTTCTTCCATTATCAACCCCAACCCTTATCCTGATGTTATTTCTGTAACCAGTATCATCATCCTTGGTTTTAACCCTTTACCTCATATAAACGCTTTCTGACGCCTCTGCAGCAGACGGACTTTTGAAAACATAGTGACAAAAGAAGAAATTGCACAAAACGTGCAATTTCTTCTTTTGCCACAATGTTTTCCACTTTTAGTCATAGGTTATCCATTCAATTATGGAGATTTTCTATGTTTTGACAAAATACGTTCAAAGTCGTCTGCTGCAGAATTGTCGTATGAGGGAAAGGGTTAAACAAAGTCTAACTTGTTTATGACCTAGTATGTACTACATATTGATACATTTTAAGCGTACAGTGTAGACCATGATAAAGATAAAACTGCAGGAACGTACTCGTAATTGTAGTCTTATTGTAGTACATAAACTAACAGGTCAATACTCAGCTTGCCAAATATATCTATGTAACAATGAGAGTGTAAAGAAAAAGATATTCGTTGTTTAACCATTTCTACAAAACAAAATAATCGAAAGACGACTTAAAGACGTCTAGGTATAATTAAAACAAAGTACATATAACTGAAAGTATAATTATTGAAAAGTTTTGCCACAATGTTTACACAGTCGTATGCTGCAGAAGCATCAACATGCGTACAATGGGATAAGGGCTAATACTAAATCAATGACATTGGTACTACTAGATGAGAATGATAAGGGTCTTACTACATGTTTATTAACACTAAGCAAACAGTGTATACATACGAAGCTTAGTGCGCAGTCGAGTGTACATGCTGACCTTGGTTTATGCCATCCTTATGGGATATACAATGTAATTTAGTAGGTTAACCCTTCCTGATACAGACACGTTTATGTTGCTTCTGAAGGCGAATTTAGTGGAATAAAGTCGAACGTGGAGAAAGTGCTCATTTAAAACATTTTAAATATCATAAAATATGTTGAAAACGCCGTTAAGCCAAATCAATCAATCGAGAAATTGCGTGCAGAGGACACAGATCAAGATCAGCATGCAAGTTTGTGCAGGGTGATCAGAATAGTCCCTGTGCGTCACGTAGTCGTTCAACCATAAGTAATTTATCTCGAGAACGACGGTTTGAACAAAAAATGCAAGTATGCACTTTGATCGTTATCGACACTTAGTTAAAAATAGAAACCTGACGGTCGGTTTTTGTGTGACGCTGTATTATTTCACGAACTTCAGATGGCTACAATCTGAGTGCTCACGCCGAATTGTCAGTCATAATTGCAATTAAATGATCAAGCTACAGAAACTTCACCGTTTTATGAGACTTTTTTCAATTCGTTAAAGCAATTCGAATCTAAAGACGAGCTTTATGCAAATACTGAATGCAATTTTGTTCCCTAAAACAGCAATTAGTAATCCTGAAATTCGAATTCTAAAACGTTATATGGAGATATCAATCTATTTTATAGCAATGGCTGCTAATTACATGGTCCTTAATCATTTACCCTATATGACGTTTTAAGGATCCATAGTTTTAAGTATAACTATGATTTAACCTTTTCCCTCATACAGACGCTTTCTGACGCATCTGCAGCAGACGACTTCAAAAACATCTCGTTAAAATACTGTAAACCTCAATAAATTATATTAAATATCATTTAGTTGATTTGCAAACATTGTGGAAAAAGGAGAAGTTCCTCATTATGCACACCATTATTGGTTTAGTTTAAACATATTTTACAAAAAGAACATGTAATATTTACAAACATACATATTTATAAATAGTTCAACACATATTGAAAGTCGTCTGCTTCAAAGAAGTCAGAAAGCGTTTGTTTGTGGAAAAGGGGGCTAAAAACACTTCTTTTTGTTGAAAATACATATCGACATGAAACACTATAAGTATCTATCGAAGGGTACATTTCTGTTCACTATATTTTACATATATTCGGACGGTGAAGACTGTGATGGGGGACAGTGAGGGCACAGAGGCTCGTCTGAGTCTTCTCTGTAAGCAGGTGCATTTAGACCCCAAATCGCTAAACGCGGCTCAATTAAAGTTGTGTTGCTTGGAAAGTATAAATTGCTAAAAAAGGTCGTCTGCTGCAGATATCTCTATCAGGTTCAGTGTTCATGGAGCCGTTCAAGTTGAATGATTTAGAATGACTTGTGAAATATGTGTGAATGGAAACTTGTCTGTTGATAGTAGAGAAATAGGAAAAAAGATGAAAAAAGATTGTTGAACATTACAAACACTCAATAAATATACAATAAGTGTATTTTGAAACATTGTTGAATTCCTTGTTGTAAAAGGAGAAATTGTTTACAATGAGATTGTTTTAGTTTTGTAACAGCATGTCCAACTCGAATAAATAACCATACTACAATTGAAAGCAATGTCATACATATTTATTCCTAGGCGTTTTTAAATTCGTCTGTCTTATAGTTTCCGTACATTGTATTTGGGAAATGGATAATCGAACTCATTTAAGATGTATTTCCATATGTTATTTAGATGTTCGCTACATGGATTTATCATTAACGTCATCGTCTGCAATTCGAAAGATATTTAAAATCCATTGTCATGTGTATTTAAAGGAACGGGACATTTTCCCGTCCAACCCTTATACTTTATCAGTATCCATTTTGACTACAAACATCTCTCTAGGTTAAGTGGAAGAGTTTGGCAGCTCACGGGTGCCAATCAACCAATCAAATTACATCTATCATAAAGTAGCTGAAATTTAATTGGCTAAATTGACAACCGTTAAGAGCTGTTATTCGATTGGTAGATTGACAACCGGTAAGAGCTGTTATTCGATTGGTAGATTGACAACCGTTAAGAGCTGTTATTCGATTGGTAAGATTGACAACCGGTAAGAGCTGTTATTCGATTGGTAGATTGACAACCGTTAAGAGCTGTTATTCGATTGGTTAGATTGACAACCGGTAAGAGCTGTTATTCGATTGGTAGATTGGCAACCGTGACCTACCAAACTGGTTTACTGAATGCAGGTTCGGCAGCATTGTATATAATAATGAATAACATTACTCGAAGACAAGATTAGTTTACGCCTCCGTTGCATTCTAATCAAAAGTCATCATCTTCGCCATCACATCTAGTCGTAAATTTACTTGCAGTAAGCCCATAACCGACTGTGCACGCATGTTTTTTAATGCGGTCGTATTACCAAGTAATCTTTTTGAAGGCGTTCGTGGGCAATGTAAAGAAGCCATTTCTGATTACGAACCATGCTTTCCTGTGTAAACAGTTCCACCAACGCCCTTGAGAACTAACCTTGAGAAAATCTGGTCGATTGCATGCACAAATGGATTGTTTTAGTTACTGGTCTTCTGTGGGTGCATGAAGCTTGTCCTGTGTTCAGTTGATTGATTTCGGTTAAACGCCGTTTTCATATCACGGCAGCCAATTCACCTCCTCATGTGTTTTCTGGCTTTCTCACACTAGTAGGAACATTCTTTCCAAGCAACTGGCTACTTTTCCACATAGACTGTTATCCCATTGGTGGAAGACGAATGACGCTTGTCATACGTAAAAAACAAAACCACTGGATTGACAGCTCGCGTCGCTACCGACTGAGCTACCGGGGCACGGCGCCTGTTTTCAATGAAACAGTTTAGTAGCTTACCAATCATAATATATCTTAAGGTGCTACCCATTTACGAAAAACCCGTAAAATGTTTGTTAACGAAAATTATACAGCATACTATTGCCATAATTATTGATTTGAAAACTAATTGACTAGACGATGAAAATGTTCAATTCGATTTTTTATTCGCATTACCATTATATATCCGTTCTGTTGGCGTCTAGTATGCCATACGGAAAGATAATAATAGATATATGAGCCGTCCCGCGAAAAAACCCAACATTGTGGACTCTGCGTAAAGTATCGACCCGGATCAGCCTAAGCATGCCGCGCTTGCTTACCCGGATAGACACTTTTCGCCTCCTGTGGATTTTCTGTTTCAGGAATCATTACTTTATACCTCTATCCCCCTGAGACGGAATGTGTCGGCCTGGATCAGTCTGCGCGGACTGAGCAGGCTGATCTGGGTCGATACATTACGCAAAGTCCATAATGTTGATTTATAAAATAGTTTATACCCCCAATGTCATTTTTTGTTTTATTATAAGTGAACGAACATTGAAATGCATTTTTATATCCATAAACATTGATTTTAAAAATAATTGACTAAACGGCGAAAATTTTCAATCGCATTTTTTTGCATGAACGCAAATTAATACATGTCCAAAATGGCGTCGAGTTTGGGTTATTTCAGAAAGTTTCGTAGGTTACTGCGTGTTACCTATAAACGAAAAACTAATACATGTGCTTTACTCGTATTGCATCTACATTACAGTAGCTATAATTTACACTCGTTTAGCTTGAAACACACGCAATGGGCATACACTTCTATTTACTTGTCTAAAATAACTTTTGGTATTGTCCAAAAAAACTTTTGGTATTGTCTTAAATAACTTTTGGTCTTGTCTAAAATAACTTTTGGTATTGTCTAAACAAACTTTTGGTATTATCTAAAATAACTTTTGGTGTTATCTAAAATAACTTTTGGTATTGTCTAAGAAAACTTTTGGTATTGTCTAAAATAACATTTAGTATTGTCTTAAATAACTTTTTTTTTTTTATTAAATAACTGTTGGTATAGTAGGGGGGTAATTAAGGCACTGGAGAGACTATGCGTATTCCCAGAGTCATACTGGTTCGTAAATACAAACAAGAGGCATTTTTGCCTAACGCGTCTCATAGATTAAAATTTGTTAGACGGTAAAGGTATCTTCAGTTTTGGCATTTGTCTATGAAATTCATAGAAATGTAACAGAGTTAAATGGCAAGAGGTGAGCTCGAGGTCTGGCTTGTGTTTAAAACGGCAAACATTAAATGAAATGGCAGTTTTCCTATAGATTATCATTTTGATTTAATTTAATGAAAACGATTTCACTTTCAAATGAAAGTTGAGAACTATAGCGTTGTCGACTTTGAATCATTTAATTCACACGTGACTGATCGTAGATCTGAAACTCCGGTAGCTGGGTTGAGCCTAACTCGTAGACGTACATTTATATTGACAAATCTACAACAGCAATTTTTTTTAAACAATGTTGCAAAAGGAGATAAAGCTTATCATGAGCAATTTTTCATTTTTGTCTCAACGTTCTCAAAAATATTTAATCATTTTACTTTCTTTTATAAAGATTTCCCATATTCCCGTCCAGATATTGTCAAAACAATTTCCATAGACGTGTCGTATTAAGTATTACTGAATAGAATCCCTTTTGCGTCAGAGTTAACTTATACATGATAGACTACGGCAGGGGCGTAGCTTTGCAATAATCAATGTGAAGACCGTCTCTGCGTAAAGTATCGACCCGGATCAGCCTAAGCATGCCACACAGGCGTACCCGGATATACACTTTTCGCCTCCTGTGGATTTTCTGTTTCAGGAATCACTACTCTATATATCCCTCCTTCGACGAAATGTGTCGGCCGGATCAGTCTGCGCGGACAGCGCAGGCTGATCTGGTCGATACATTACGCAGATGTGTATCGCCGCAGCTGCATTTTAGGGGCATCTTTAGAAGAAAATGTGTAGGCACGTGCCTACAGTGCCTAAAGGGAGCTACGCCCCTGACGGGGACATAACGAAGCCGCAGTTACAATTGATCAAATTGTCCTCCTCGATTCAAACCATAATAAAATTATGTTCGTTAAGGGTTACCCTTCCCATCGTCTTAAATGTCTACCCATTTGCAATTTCTTTCAGTCCAAGCTGGTTTCTTCTAAGTATCCTGCTTTAGAAACATATAATTCTATCTTTAAATTTTACAAAGTCACACACCGTTCTTTCTATAGACTTAATCATAATGGAGAAGTGAATAGAGAAACATATTTGATAAAGAAAGAACCCCATTGTCTAGTGGGAGATTTGTTCACTAAGGTTCCAGGAAATAACAGATGATATCCAGAACAGCCAACAAGACACACTTCAAAGCCGTCATTACGTACATGTGTCTTCGTGATTGGTATCCGCCGTGGTCGATTGATTAGCTTCGGGGATTTATAACCGGGCGTCCTGGGTTCGATTCCCAACCGTGGCACGACGGTCATGGCGGAGTTTCCTTTGGCAAGGCACATTTCCTAGCATAGTACTGGTTTATTTATCCACGGATTATGAATAAGTGAACTGTCGCCTTGCTATAAATGGAATAATGTTGAAAACGGCGTAAAACCACAATACACCCCCAACCCCACACTCCAAAAAAGCCCAAAGTTGTCATACAATGTAAATTGTGGTCCCTTTCCGAATACAGCAGACTGGTACCCGAATGGTGTGCGGTATCAGTTGGTGTAAGTGTATAGGACTGTAATCCGAGTTTCTGTCTGAAATAATGCTGGTTAGATAATTATCGTATTATATATATAAAGCAATTACCATGTCATAGAGGATGCAATCAAAATGTGATATATTATAGGACTGCGTACCCTTAAGTCAAATTATGCTATGATCAGACGTGTGTCTTTTAGCATCTTTACTCTATATGAGGCACACGTCGAATTAAAACGTTCTGCTAAGAAAATAACTTCTTCATACTGCGCATCCTCGCAGTCTGATAAGGATACACACTGTTCCCAATCGTGTCGTCTATGGATCCCGGAAGTCCCTGGTTATGGTCATGAATCCAACGATTTGAAAGGATGTACACTGTTTTTATTTGAAATCTGTTTCAATATCTCCGAAGGGCGTTTTATAATGTGACGTTCCTCTATTCACATGTATATAGTTCGTTGCTTAAATTCTGACTGAACGTTTTGTAGTATACTACATGAATTGATTGTATCCTAACATACCTTAGTAGATGAACTGGCCATGACCTAATGATACTTTTAAAATGACATTTTTAATAACAACCAACCAGCCAATGCACTAATCAATCGAGTCAAAGATAGATTCAGCACTATCGCAGACTGACTGGCTGTCCGTGCTAGTTTGCATTTGACCATATAAAACCGTTTTAATACTTTACAATTTGCAATATTAGTATGTGAGTGCTATTATGTATTTCAGAGGTGCTCAATGTAAGTCAAACTGTGATCAAACATATAGCAAAGTTTTACTGAACAGTCACATGTTCAATGGTCATTAAAACATAAAACATTGGTTTGGCGACACCCAGTTTGTTTCAGTGTCATTTCTTTTCGCTGGAATAAAGTTGGTACTCAACAGTACAGTTATAGTTTCAGTGTGACGCTGTCAATGTGCGATTCTTCCAGTGCTTTGATTTACAGGTGTCGCCATGTTGCTACTTGTGTTTCCCGGCTGTTGCAGGGTTATTCAAATAAATGATTGATCTATTCATGATATGTATTGTGTTTAGCTGGTACTCCATGTCAGTTATGTTCACATCAAAGCGAAGTTAACTTCCATGTACATGTATCTTGATAGATATGATCCGTTCAACGAGAAAACCAACACTGTTGACACTGCTTAAAGTATCGACCCGGATCAACTTAAGCACGTCACGCGAGCTAACCCGGACAGACACTTTTCGTCTCCTGTGGATGTTCTATTTCAAGAATCATTATTCTCTACCTCTATCCTCCTGAGACGGAATGTGTCGGCCGTGATTAGCCTGCGCGGACTGCGCAGGCAAATCAGGGTCGATACATTACGCAGAGTCCATACTGTTGGTTTCCTCGTTCATCGGCTCATATAATATCCCTAGCAGTTTTAACCTTCATATTTGGAGCGGTGCTCTGCAAAAACTAATCTTAACGAATTTGCAATCATTGTATCACCAGATCAGGATGTGCGTATGTAAGGTCTTATCTGGATCTGCGAAAATGTCACCACAGAAGAAGCTCTATAACAACACGTGGTAAACACCAGGTACTTAGATTTACACGGATACGCCAACTCATCTTGATTCACAAATATAGCAATGCTAAAAATAACTTTTGTACAGCAGGACTCAATTGTTTTAACGTCACTTTCAATGGTCGAACCCGTGCATCTATCCATCTACCCATATTGCCAACCCGCAAAATGACCGTCCGTCCGTCCAGTTAACCATCAATCCAGTCAACCATCCTTTAATTAAGCAATCAACGTGGCCTAACATACACATTAATCAAAACTGATATAAAGACAACACAATTAAATTATTCCTCTCCGTTAATGTTGTGACTGACATTAGAAAAGACAGTTTTAGGGAAATATATCTGACAAGAAAAATAGTTCAGAACAGTCTTCTTAATGGGAACAATCAATGTAGAGCGAATCACAATTTAATTGTAATGTCACGTTCTACCAGTCTCTTGCCTCATACACAATCCCTGGGGATTCCGCAGCGGAAACTATGGTACATTTGAGCAACACATATCGTAGGGAAACCGGACTTCGGGAAAATTACGACATGCGAAAACCTAGATCAGCTTGCATCTTGGCGTAGTCTGATATAAGTCCGCTTTCGAAAAACTCTTGCAAAACTCCAGAATAATTGATTTGACAGCACTATGCTTAGCTTAGGATTGTAAATTCCGATCTCTAAAGCAATAATATACAACCGGCAAAGGTCGGCTTTCCTACAATGTGAGCACGGACTTATGGTGAGACTCACCTTTGAGAATTGTAGAACATATCATGTGGCTGTCATTTCGTCTTAATAATAGTATGTATGCTGTACAGTTTTTCTATATGACACTTATTCGACGGGGAAATCAAGGGTAAGACAGAACGGCAATGTCGAAATGGACAACACGGTTTTGCTTGAAGGGTAGTTGTTTCCTTGTTCTGCATTCCCATTAGGATATTGTGTGTTCTAAGGGAAAAAACCATCGGTGATTAAGAAAAAGACAATTCCATAAATGTGCAATCTCGTCTTAAATGGACATTTCTGCCAGAACGCTGTTACGAAGAAACATGCAAATTAACGTAACTATGTGAAGATCTAACGGTATTTATTGCATGGGATTACAACTACGCGGCAAACTACTTGAAGTATTGAGAATATATCAATATCGTATATAATTTAACATTCTCTAAATTTCAATCTCGCTAATTGCACTTAGCTTTTTGCAAAAAATGAATGAAATAAATTTAAAACAAAAAAAAGCCTTGCAGTTTTGAAAATTCAAATGTTTGGTCTAGACGAATCGCATTCATGGACAGGCAAGATCTCGAATATCAGGCCATGGAGTTCATTGTTATCCGAGTAATAGTATTGACTAGTTTCAAATCGCAATAGGTTTAATACTTTTTTTATTTGTGTTTTACGCCATTTTTAACTTTGTCCCGGCGACTGTTCACTTATTCATGATACATAGGTAACCCAACCGATACTAAATGTCATGTAGGCTAGGAAATGGGCATTCCACAAGGGCACTCCATCAAATCTCATTAGATTTCTCTGACATACAATTGATACAACCAGACAAAATATTGAAACTCTCAGAAAGTGAAAAGGAGTTATAGTAAAACGTTGAAGACATTGTGGCAAAAAAATAAAATGAAATTGCTCATCGTGAGCAATTTCTCTTTCTGTCACAATGTTTTCAAAAGAAGTTAGCTATATATGTGTCAAAATGCATCTGGTAGTTTGAAAAGGTTATGGTTATTTTATTTATGTTTCTTCAATTCTGTCAAGTTATTTTTTTTTCGAACGTGGTTTTATTCAATTTTAGGAGTGGTGTTTGCTGACACTCGTGTTTGCTAAGATTTCAATATAACTTCATTAATTCGTACTGGATTCGACTATCGTATATCAGACATTTACGAAAACAGACAAAACATGTGTTCAATGCTCAAATTATTCTACGAACGCAACAGTCTTTGTTTGTTTTTATATACAATTATTTATAAAGAGAGTATATTTGAACCACTTTAAGTGATTTGAGATCTTATTCCATGGCCGTTTTAGCGTGGCAGTTAACCCTTCGACTGCTTGCACCAATTGTTTAGAGCCTGTGTCAACAGTATAGAGTCAGACCAGGCTGTATACTGTTGGATGCTCAATTCAACATTTTTATCTTGATATTCCTAGACCTGGTTTTTTATACTCTTACAACTGTAAATCTGGACAAGTCCATTTTAAAGAGTCAGGTTAAAGGAGGTGTTGTTTAAGAAGGATATGCAAACACACAGTTGTTGTCAGAGGGAATTTGATGGCATTTAATAAAAAGATTGTGGCAAAAGAAGAAATTGTTCAAAACGAGAAATTTCTCCTTTTGGCACAAGATTTTCATCTCTTTTTAATAATTAAACTCTCATTTATGGAAATCAATCACATTTTTTGCCATGATGTTTTCGAAGTGATCTGCTGCAGATTTGTACTATGTGGGAAAGCGTTAAAACCTCAACATTCAATATTGAATGTACTATGCCACTGTATTATTGATTCACTTAGTATAGATATTTTAAGTCGTGCACTACCGGCCCTTGAAAATGATGTTTAAAGTCGAGTACGGCGGGATACGGGTAAATGCATTTGAATGCTGTAGCTTGTACACGAGAATCGGAGAGGCATTTCACCTTGAAAACTACCTCTAACATTTTCCCACATGCAGATGAATTATAATGCATCTGTAACAGTCGAATTTAGAAAACACTTTTGCAAAAGCAACACAATTTCTCCTTTTACCACATAGTTTTCAACTTTATCAAATTATTTTATTTTAATTTATTTAGATGCTGCATGTCTTGCGTAGATGTTTTCAAAGTTGACTGCTGCTAATTTGTTGTATGTGGAAAATGTTTAACTCTTTTCCAGATATAAACGCTTTCTGACGTCTCTGAGGACATTTAAAAACATCGTTGCAAATAGAGACATTGGTCATTATGATAAATTTCCTCTTTTGTCAGAAAGTTTTCAACAAAACTTGCAAAGTACTTGAACCTGGTATTTGACAAAAGAAATAAACCCATTTAGGCACGACACTGTTCATTTAGTATTATATGTCTTTAGTTAATTGATCTTATAAAGCACGTTGATCCATCTAGTAAAGTGATTTGTTCAAGACATTTAACCAACAAGCGTCAGGGTACATCATTAACTAAATGTTCACAATTATAACTTTCACAACTACTCTCACGTTGTTTGATAAATTCATAGTGTATGCTGGGCCGGAGGCCTTGTATTACTGAATAAACTATTGGTATTTGTATTTATAGATGATTTCAAAGTCGGCTGATGTGGATTTGTCATATGTGGGAAAGGGATAACAAAAACTAATAATTTAATTCAGCAACAAAATAGTTCTGGATAATTTATACAATATTCCTGACACAGTTGTATTTGTATGCCAAAAACGCGAAGTGAATTCTGATAACGTAGGCCGTTAGAGTATGAAACAAATCGAGAATTCGGAACATCTCTGATAATTTACTTAGAAGAGGGAACAATATCTAGATTTATAGTTAGATAAAATCGACACTTCTTAGATAATTGAACTTTACAGCAGTTCAGATGTCTCCACAAGTAAATAAATCAGAAATGTTTTACTTTTTTAGACGAGCTGAGTTTTCGACAAAAAGCATTTATACGGGTTTAAACCCTTACCATCATATAAAATAAACTTTAACCCTTTCCGTTTCTGACGCCTCTTCAGCTGACGGCTTTTGAACAAATGGCAACAGGATAAATTGCTCATAACGAGTAATTCCTCCATTTGCCACAAGGCTTTCAACCTTTTTCAATAATATCACTTCCATTGAGAGTGTTAACTATAGTTTTGCCTTGATGTCTTCACAATCGTCTGCTGCAGATTTGTTGTAAATGGTAAAGTGTTCAAGAACATTTGCGTTTGGAATGACACATGTTGCTTTTTGAAACTGGAGTAAACCAATAACTGTATTCTCTCCTGTGATGATCTTAATCCAAAGAGTATTTCGAGGGCTTGGCGTGAAACGGTTGTAACTAAAATTTGTATTTTTTTACCAAGGTTAATCACCTCGCCATAAAGTCTTTATAAGCGTAAAATCATTTTTCTTGGTAAACAATGGAAATTTAGGTGCCATTGCTCGTTCTGAGCAATGGCACCAACATTTGCACTGTTTACAAAGGGGTCAAAATTGCCCCTAAACCAGGGTTTTCAAAATAGGTTTTTAGTTACAACCGTTTCACGCCAAGCCCTCGATTTGACGTTTCCCCCTTGTTTAGACCGTTCCAGTCACAGTCCGCTTATATAAGATTCACAAATTAACTCCATTATCGCATCGTATGTGTCACTGTTGCCAACCATACATGTATACTTAAACATTTCTAGTTTGAAGCCTTTCTCGTACTTATTCGCCCGGATTTTTCAGGCATCCGACAGCAAGAATTTTCCAGCAATGTATACAAGTGAATGCACCGAAATGAAACAGGATAGCTGAAACTGAATAGAAATTAAGTTAATATAGATGTTCTCCCCTGACTTCTCAATTTAAAGCAACAGGTGTAAGAAAAGTGCTATTTGAATGTTTACTTCTGGATGCTTCGAACCGACATTGATTCCGTTGTGGAGTGACACTATGTGTATTAATGTACTACAATAAACTACATATTCTAACAAAGTATACACACTCGTGCAAGATTTATCAATAAAAAGCTAAAACTACACCCAAACTGTGTAAGAACTCTTCAAGAATCCATGATAATGTCAGTAGCGGGAGTTCAGCAGAACAATTAAACTGAACAATCTGTTTTTGTTTTTTTAAATGTTTTCAAATATTATTATTTATTAGCCACGTGCATAGAAATGTGAAGAATATGACAATCTGTTACATCTAATATTCATTTGAAATGAGTCAGTTGCCATAGCGTTGTGTTACATTTGCGACAAATGAAGAGTCAAGTAATCCAATGAACGCCTATGTGGCATAGTGATTTAGCGTCCGCCGCGGGCGAGGGAGGTCATGTGTTCGATCCCCGGCCGGACCATACCAACTACTTTAAAAATGGTAGTTATGGATGCCCTTCTTGGCGCTCAGGGTTGCAGAGTTAGCATAACGATTGACTGGTTGGTTGGTGTCAGGATAAATGGACCAGAAGTACTGGGAACTTATCCGAGAAACGGCGTGATATAACTGAAAGCGTGTTGAACGCGACGTAAAACACCATACAAACACATTCGGTGATCCAATGCATCTGCGTACACTTGTAAAACCTTCCATTGTGCTCATTCCTATGAATCTTATATTGATGTAACTTCTGATAAATACCTTATGTTGTAGGCTTATTAGTTATACCATCTACATACGAGTCGCGTTAAACGAGTTGAGGTAGTGATATATATTTATTTATTGGGGTTTTACGCCGCTTTCAACACTATTTCAGTTATATCTAGGCGACATCACTTAATCATGATCCCTATGTAAATAAACCAGTACTAGGCTAGAACATGTGCCTTGCCCAAGGGAACTCCACCATTACCGTAGTGCCGCGACTGGGTATCGAACCCGGGACACCCGGTTTCGAAATCCACGACGCTAACCACTCGACCACAGACGATTCTCTTGATGACAATCCGCTTTGATATCATTTCAAAACATATTATTATAAAACTAGTGTGCCTACACTTAATCAGAATGTGCATTCAGGTATGTTTAACATATATGAGCCGTCCCGCGAGAAAACCAACATTGTGGACTCTGCGTAATGAATCGACCCGGATCAGCCTGATCATGCCGCGCAGGCTTACCAGAATATACACTTTTCGCCTCCTGCGGATTTTCTGTTTCAATAATCATTACTCTATACCTCTATCCCCCTGAGACGGAATGTGTCGGCCCGGATCAGTCTGCGCGGACTGCGCAGGCTGATCTGGGTCGATACATTACGCAGATGCCATAATGTTGGTTTTCTCGCGGGACGGTTCATATGTTGACGATGAAGACCCTTTTGAGATTGCACGAATGCATAGGCTCGTCTGAATATTTATTGTACGTGTGTGCCTTAAAACCCCAAAATAAAAAAGAAGACGTGTTTATGTCTGGCTAATAGTTTCATAGATATAAAACCGGTGTATCACTCTGTAGTGGCGATTGGTTCTTCTTCCATAGCCGATCTCTAGTTGTTATCAATGTCATCAATACAGTTCACGGACAGGTACTCAACGGGCGATATCAATATAATATGTCTGCCTCATAAATTGGTGTTGTAACAGATCGATTTGATATACTGGGAAAATATGCTGGCTTGCGTTATATGTTATTTTCAATTTGGCAATTTGGGTACGCTATCAAAGCATGAAAATATGCCTACGCTGTTTGCTATTCAATTGATTCGTTTGCACGCCAAGGCACTTTCCACTTTCTCTACATAATTCTTAAATGAATAGGACATATTAGAAGGTTTTTGTTTAAACACTTATAGTTATAGAGACAAACACATTTACATGTATGGAAAACCGACACACAACCAATACATAATTCTAGAATGAATACAAATTGTATTTCATTAGAAGACGGAACTAATTAGGTAATTAATCTTTATGGTACATGTATAAAAATATTTGACGAAGTACTGGTACAATAACCAAACATCATTAAATCAAATACTTTGTATTAACTGTTAAACTTTGCTGTTACAAATAAAAGAAAAGAAACGCCTTGACTTTGATTAATTATACAGTTTAATAATATAGCAATGGTGCGATTTAATTCTTTGTCTGTGAAAAGTAAAAAGTAAACACACAAAAAAACCAAAAACAATTATAATATATATATTGATATAAAGATGAAATCTTCTAAACTCTGTCTACATGACAGAATTACTGGTCAAGGGTTTGGATTTTAGAAATCTTTTATGCAATCTTTCTACAATTTCACTTGTTAAGGAGCCCCATACTTCACTTGAATAATAACTTATGGAAACAACATACTTGTAGAAATCAAACAAATCTAGTGTTATCTTTAAAGGTACTTCTTGACTTTGTATAATAAGAGTTATCTTAAATGTCAGACAAAATAACTTGAGCCGTCCCGCGAGAAAACCAACATTATGGCCTCTGCGTAATGGTTTACTCGCGTGACGGCTGACTTGTCGTCTTCTCGGAGAACTGAACAAAATGAGAGATAAAGGATATATATTTGTTTGGGTGCGATAGCGAGGTATATCACCAAACGTGTTATTTACGAGGGGCTCTGCCAGGAGTTAGAATTACTTTTTAGGTCTCTCTACGAATAGAAAGTCACCTCCATATTACATCTTAACCCTTTCCCTCATACGACAATTCTGCATCAGACAACTTTGAACGTATTTTGTCAAAACATAGAAAATCTCCATAATTGAATGGATAACCTATGACTAAAAGTGGAAAACATTGTGACAAAAGGAGAAATTGCACGTTTTGTGCAATTTCTTCTTTTGTCTCAATGTTTTCAAAAAGCCGTCTGCTGCAGAGGCGTCCGAAAGGGTTTATATGAGGAAAGGGTTAAACAACATTTGTTCGGCTTATTGTATATTTACGCTTATATAGAGACGGATAGAGCCAGAGAAACTATGTGCACCGAATGAAACTAGGATATATTAGTATATATTCCTCTGTTATTTTTAAACATATTACAGAAAGGCATATTAGCCTGATCATGGGAGAATATACAAGTTGTGAAGAATGTAGATCAAGATCAACCAGTTCTTCGGAATCAATATCTCCACTTTTCACACATAACTAATATAAAGCTTGTGAGAAGCTTCTGTCAACTTGAATAAAGTTTGACAAGACGGAGCAGATAAACATGCAGATCTGAACCTACACTGTTCAGAAATGCCGACCTGTACCTTTTTCCCGCCTCGTGCACGGGAGGTCGCGGATTCGATCTCTTATCGGGTCATACTAAATACTGCAATGGCTGCCCTCCTTGTCGCTGAGGGTTGCGGGCTAGCATTACGACTGACTAACAGAGGTCAGGAAGAACTGGTAACTAACCAATGAAACGCCGTGATATAACTGAACAAATGTCGAGGGCGGCGTAAAAAACCAAACAATCAACTAATTGAACCTTTTCCCATAGACTGGGACATTTAATATCTGATAGATATAAACCTGGTCTATCGTTCTGTAGGGACGATTTGTTCTGTTATTACAGCCGATCTCTGGTTGTTATCAATGTCATCAATAAGATACAGGGACAGGTACTCAATGAGCGATATGAATATGTCTGTCTGCATCGTAAACTATTTTTGTAACCGATCGATATGATAAATGGGCAATAGTGTGGGACGCGTTTTTATCTGATTGCCACGTTGGATGTTATCTTTTTATATGGGGTTTAACGCTATTTATAACAGTTTTACAGTTATATCACGGCGACAAAATACGTGATCATGACCCCTTGTGTGACATACCAGTACTAGACTATGATATGTACCTTGCCAATGGGCACTCCACCATGACCGCCGCGATCGGGGATCAAACCTGTAACGTCTAGTCTCGTCTTCCAGAGCTTAGCTACTCGGTCACGGTGGATAACATACTTTGGATGAGATATCATGTTTTGTCAAGCACCTACCCTGTTTGATATTCAATAGAGTCGGTTGCACACTCAGACAAGGGTTTTCTCTGCGTAATTCATATCAGTGTATTAATAAAAGAACAATATCGCAAGGACAAATTTCCATGTAATAAACATGACAATTTGTCTGCTAAGTCGATGAGAAAACTGACAAAGGGCGATATAAAGGGTACAATGTGCTAACAATTGTTGGTGTCAGTAAGATCGAGCGGTCAAAGGTTCTACCTACACTGGTTACATGTACAACTATGGTACAATGTTGCTAGCTAGCTGCATGTAAATGATACCCATACATTGCCCGGATATTATAATGGTTGGTTAATGGTTTACCTGATATGCTATATTGAAAGACGTCTTTCTGGCGATCATAAATTATAGAATGATGTATTGGGAATGTAGTTCAGATACATGTTTATATATATACACTATTTCAGCGCCGAATTGTTTAAAGTAGACTCTTCCATGTTCAAAATCGGGCGTCTCCAATTCTCATGTAATAAAGGTTTTGGACAATTTTGATAACTAAAAGGCAAACAATGCTGATTTCAGGTGAGACAGCTCGTTACGAGCTGACTCACCTGAATCTGCATTGTTTGCAAAAACCTCAATATTGCCTGTGGCGCTGAAAGAGTTAAAAACAGTATTGTAAAATAAAATAAAACCCATTTTAAGCAATGTTTCCTTTTTTCCGACACAATTTGTTAGATATGTTGCTGCTGCTGCAATGCTTATGTACCAGGGACAAGGTTTACATCTGATCGTTATTGATGAAGATAACACTGGTTGTATCACCCGGTGTTTATCTGTCTGACTCAGAATAATAGGTTGTTCTAACGGCCAACCCGTCTATCGAGTAAGTTCTTGAGCCTAAGCATTCACCCTAGCCCATATATAGACGTTTTCTGATGCCTCTGAGGCAGACGACTTTTGTAAACATTGTGACAAAAGACGAAATTGCTCATAATGAGCAATTTCTCCTTTTGCCACACAATTTTCCACTTTTAGTCATTGGTTATCCATTCAATTACAGAGGTATTCCATTTTTTGATAAAATATTTTCAAAGTCGTCTGCAGATTTCTTGTATGTTGGAAAGGGTTAAAGGAAAAACTCTACCCTGCCCAGGATTCGGTGTATCTTTAGATATCAGAACACAGTTAAACACTCCTCAAGTGACTGCTATGCCAGATAAGGGTGAGACCTTCGGCTATGAATTGTTTCGTTTTCCGTGAACACCGGGAGCTATTTTGTTTGTTTTCCTAGAAAACCGCCCAATAAACCAGTAGTTCGTTCAGTGAAATTTAGCGATATCTAACGGTAGCCAATCCAGCAAACTACCGTTAGCAAACGTTGGCAGGTACTGAACACTCGACAAGGTGAATTTATGTAACTGTCTGTTGTCGTTAGGTTGTTAGTCTAATAGTTCACTCTATCAACATACAATTGTTTAACTGACAATCACATAACGACTACTCGTTTGGGTCAAAGTGAATGTATCCGAGGTGTGTATATACATGATATCTCACAGAGAGCCCTTCATATTGTACCATTGGGTTTGAACGCCATGTACAACCACATTTTAATTTTATCACGAAGACCGAATACTTATCCACTGTGGCACTAACCAGTAATGTTCAAGGAAAAGTACTCAAAATAGGCCCCATTGAGCGGGGCACAAACTCGGGATTCACTGTCTCAACTTTCCCAAAATATGCAATGTTCGCCATTTTTAGTTATATCACGGCGATTCTTGGTAACTTACCCGTACTACTGGTCCATGTATCGTGTAACCCGCGAGACAGTCGCACTATTTACCCCACAACAATGAGCGGCGAGAACGAGAAACACACTACATGTACTACCATATTTAAGTAACCTTTTAAGTATTTGGTATGAAACCCGCAACCTCTCGCACCCAAAGGCGGCCATTTTTCCACTACAACACGTAGGCGGGCGGGTATTTAAGAAATTCTACAAAATGTACAGCTATTCGTAACCAAAAGTCATCCAATCTAAATACAAATGTTCGTGCCTTTGAATTACAATAGGTTCTTTTATTGGGTTGTTAATCCTTTCCCAAAAATACCACCTAAGCAGTAGACAACCTTGAATAATTATGCTGAAACATGGAAAATCTATGTAAGTAATATTATATCTATTACATCGTGTTGAAAACATTGTGACAAAAGGAGATATTGCTCTTATTGAGCATTTTCATTTTTTTGTCACAAGTTTTTAAAAGGTCGTCTGCTGTAGATGCGTCAGAATGCGTCTGCAGGGGGAGGGGGAAGAGTTAAAAGTGATAAATGCCAAAGTCGTTTCCCTATTTTACTGTTGTGCTTTGCAGTTCGGCTGTTCTCTATCACGAAATCTACTCTTCACCATAATGCATTCGGGGATTTATATAAGAATGCTTACATTTATGTATTTTTCCTCCACACTTTTATTTGTCACTTTTTCCTGTTATACATTTTATTACTCAATTCAATCCTATGTTGTTGGTACTAAAAGCGATGGTCCAAATAATAGGAATCTTTTGAGTCACACACGACATAGGTTTAAGTGTCGAACAGTAACCTTTTCCCAAATACAGAAGCCTTTGCAGCAGAAGACTTGAAAGCATTAAAGGGTATGAAAAATTGATCGTAAAGAGCAATTTATCTTTTTTGCCTCAAGATTGTCAACTTTATTCAATTATTATACGTTAATTTTCAGAGAGTTTTCATATGTTTGCATATACGTGTCCAAGTCGTCTGCTTCAGAAATGTTGTAAGTGGGAAAGGGTAAAGAACACGAAATACGTCCGTTATATAAAGCTTTGAAATACATGATGGTTTCGACGATGTCGAATCGACCCATGACCTAGAAAGCTTCTTTCTATATCAAAACCGGCAACATTTCAATAGCAGGCTTTTTCGACAAATGATGTGTCATATAGGCAGTGTATCATAGCGTGTGCATGATTAAGGCTACCTCCATCCCATAATAGTTTTAAACATTTCCCACAAATATCACATTTGCAGCAAACGATTTCAAAATTATATGGACAAAATATGGTAAACTTCTTTATAAAATGTAGCTATAGAGAAGAGCTGAAACTATTATAACAAAGGGAGAAATTACTTATCGTAAGCCATTTCTCCTTTAGCCTTATACTATTTTTAAAAAGTCGTCTGCTACTGAGGCGGCAACATGCGGTTGTATGTGAGAAAAGGTAAAAAAAATTGTATTATATAGGCTTGTTACTCGCTTGAAAGTGGGCATTTAAATAACTCTTTCCTAGTGCAAGACAATATACTTTTGTTTACTACAATTGTTTCGAGTTTGCCGCAAATACACATACAAATTGTCGACAAATACTGAGCCGTCCCGCGATAAAACCAACAGCGTTGCTGCATTGACTTGTCCGTCGTTAATTAATATCCACAATGATAGTCTTCATGGACCTATCAATCACGGGACGACAGCAGTTTTAAGAACACATATCAGCCGTCCCGCGAGAAAACCAACAATGTTGACTTTGCGTAAAGTATCGACTCGGATAAGCATAAGCATGCGGCGCAGGCTAAAGCGGATAGACAATTTCCGCCTCCTGTGGATTTTCTGTTTCGGGAATCATTACTCTATACCTCTATTCCTATGAGACGGAATGTGTCGGCCCGGATCAGACTGCGCGGACTGCGCAGGCTGATGTGGGTCGATACATTACGCAGATGCGATAATGTTGGTTTTCTCGCGGGACAACTCAATTATTATTAGTTATAAAAGACAACTTGTCGAATTATTTTACCATTTCCTTTTAATCATAAACATATAATGAGAATATTGACTTTAGGAGAAAAGTGGTTGTTATAAGCAGTTTGAAAACCGTTCAACAAAGTCTTTGAAACCCATATACCCCTGGACCGTCAAGACTCGTTTAGATTAAAAGAAGTGAAAGGATTGAGATAAATCTTTTCACAGTGAACAGTTGCATTATCTAGTGCTGTAAATCGTTTGCTTCTTAGGTGTAAAACTGGATGTTACAACATGTCAAACTCATATTAACATTTTTCCCACATATGACAAATCTGCAGTAGACGACTTTGAAAATGTCTACTCCAAAATACGGATAATCTCTATAAGTGTATGTATAATTACTGAACAAAGTTGAAAACGTTGTGGCAAATACAAAAAGTGCTCGTTTTGAGCAAGTTCTACTTTTGTCACGATGTTTTCAAAAGTCGTCAAAAAGCGTCTGTATATGTGGGAAGGGGTTAAAAAGCGCATTTCACAAGCTAGCCGCCGATAAATAACGCGATATGTAGCAGATAGAAACGTTATGTATTGGCCACAGTTATAAAGAGTTCAAACGAAGGATGGTCATATTTGTCATTTTAGTGTTGTATTTGTCTACGAGCACGATCTATACGACTTGAATATTCCATCATCTGCGATATATCATTTTACACACACTATTCGGACAAAGCGTCTCTTTCTTTCCCTTTCTGTCCCTTCATTCATGAACTTGTACCGTTCAATCAGATAATATATAAGCCATTCCACGAGAAAACCAACATTATGGACTGTTAAAATGTTAATGTATCGACCCAGAGCAGCCTGTGCAGTCCGCGCAGGCTGATCCGGGCCGACACAGTCCGTCTCAGGGCGATAGAGTTTTAGAGTAATAATTCCTGAAAATCCACCGGAGGCGAAAAGTGTCTGTCCGGGTTAGTCTGCGCGACATGCTTATGCTGATCGGGGTCGATACTTTACGCAAAGTGGGACGGCTCATATGTGTCGCGCAAGGCGAACGAGGGTTAAAATACATTACCGAAACGTAAAGACTGGCAATATCCTTCACTGTTCGCATCATATGAGAAACGAACGCTTGCGTTATTTCAAAAATGCGCTTTTTACTGGCTGGATAAGTTTAAACATTTTCTTTTGTCGTTGCTAGAATCGAAGTGAGTGCAAGTACGCGCGGATAGCTAGCCATACATTGTGGTCTTATGATTGCATGATCTTCGCAAAATCACACCTGACAAAACAGGATTAATCCGCACAACAGCCGCTAGCCTTCCTTTGTATAAGAATCGCCCCTCTGACGATGCCACTATACTGACGAGAAACAACCTTGAGGAAGATACCTTAATCCTTTCCCACATAAAACAAATATGCATGAGACGACTTTGAAATAATCTGCAGAAAGATATTGAAACTCTTGTTTTATATTAATGTTCAGTTTAAAAGAAGTTGGATCATTATTAGCAATTCCCCTTTTGCCACAATGTTTTCAATAGTCGTCTGCTTCAGACACGCAAGAGAGCGTCATGTTTGTGGGAAAGGGTTAATGTTATGTCATCATGGATAATAATAATTAATAATATCTGATTGGTCAGAAACAAATTCATTCTCGAAATTGACCAATCAGAAGATTATTCTTATTTAGATCATGGCGTTCAGTTCTGAGCACCGAGTTTTATACTTTCGGTCCCTGGTATTTGTTAAAAATGATCAATTAACGTTGTCAATGATGATTATTATATCAGTTGTAGGAATCCAGTGGGATAAAGTTAACCCCTTTCCAACACCAATACATCTACAGCAGTCAACTTTGAAATATATTTGGCAAAAAAGGAAATATCTCTATAAGTAAAAGGTAAATTATAGATTAGATTTGAAAACATTTTGACAAAAGGTGAAACTGCTCATAATTAGCAATTTCTCTTTTTGTCACAATGTTTTAAAAAAATCGTCTCCTGCAGATGCGCCAGAAAGCGTCTGTATGTGGGAAAGTGTTAACATATTTGCTTATCGGGTTTTAGTTTACGTATTCTATGATTTAGACATCTGTCGACGTAAGGTTATAATGTGATATTTTAAAATGAATGTGAACAAAGTATATTGTTTATTTTTAATAGTTACCATATTCCCGTCTGTGCCTTTGAGAAAGCAAACGTTGCCACGTATCAATATAGTAATTCGAAACTCAAAACGTTTACATACGTGTGTTACAACAGGAGGAAAACTAAGATTAAGAGAAAATAATCACATTAAAGCAGAGGCGCTTTTATCAATTCAGACTTTAACTAAAATGTGCATAATGCATATATCTTTATCTAGATGTACATTCTCAGGGAAGTATCTTAACCAACTAATCAAATCTGCATTCTGGATTTATATATTTATACAGAAAACGCATTCGAAATCATGGAATCTTAAGAGGCAATGCCTTTTATGATTTTATCGAAAAGGGATGTTTATCTAAAGGCGATATACCAACTAAATATTCCGAGCCGCGGTAGTTCAGTCGGTAGGTAGTCAATCAAGCGGTTGCGAGTTCAAACCCCACCTCGACCAATATTCTTTCCGACGGTTCACAAAGGTCAACGCGACACGCGTGATTCGTCCTCCAACAATGGGCTAACGGTTAACGTGGATGAACAGTTAGTTGATTGGAATGACTGTTGTGTGGAGAACTGGTAAGAGAAAAACAGGAAACATACGGCTAGGCGATTATGACTGAAAAATTGGTTAAAAACGACGTTAAGCCCGAAACATTCAATCAACCATGTACACACATATCGTAAGTGTACATTATCCTGTCGGCCAATGAATACATAACAAGTTTAGTTTATATAGTTTTATGTAAAATTACAATGTTACGTATTCACCACGTGACAGTTTTATGTAAAATTACATTACGTATTCACCACGTGACAGTTAAATATGTAAAATTACATTACGTATTCACCACGTGACAGTTTTATGTAAAATTACATTACGTATTCACCACGTGACAGTTTTATGTAAAATTACATTACGTATTCACCACGTGACAATTTTATGTAGACACACAGCGACTATTTAAAACACGTCGATGCAATATAAAAAGGCTTCATCCAATTGGTTTAACTCGTGTTTGACGCCGTCTTCAAAGGGTTTAGGTTTGAGCCGAGCTTAGCGACTATAGGGGTCTTAATGCATCTGAGTACAGTGAAGACTAAGGAGGAACCTGTGTATCCTCATGATCTCGCCCGGGTGTTTATCGTCCGCATAAATGCTATACATTACGAAACGCAGATTATTTGAAACAAACTTTCGCATATATATATGCTTTCTGACGCCGTAGCAGCAGACAATTTTTGAATACATTGCGACAAAACGAGAAATTGCTTTATATGAGTAATACCTCCTTGTAACTAACTGTGTTCACCCCTATTTTATACTACTACTTTTAGTTTCCGTATTTTGCCTAGAACATTTTTCAAAGGCGGCTGCGGCAGATCTGTTGTATGTGGGAAAGGGTTAAGATCCCATATCGCTAGGAGCAGATACTTCATATCACAACGGTTCCTAGACGACTCAACAGTGAGTACTAAACTAGGCAGTATCGCTCTGTTCAAAGACAATCCAACATGCTCTTCTTAAGAAGGGATCAACGACGAGACGCCATGTCCCGAATCCGTCACACTATCACGGCGGGTCGTCATTTAACCACATACAACAAGTCTACAGCAGACGACTTTGAAAACATCTACTAAAGATAAAGATATGGAAAATCTCGAGAATAGAAGGTATAATTACTGACAAAATGTTGAAAACAATGTGGCTGAAGGAGAAATTGCTCGTTTTGAGCAATTTCTTATTTTGTCACAATTTTTTTAAAAGTTGTCTGCTGCAGATGCGTCAACATGTGTCTATATGTGGGAAAGGGGGAGGGGGTAAATCACTTCAGACGTAGCTACATCTGTTATATTACCAGATGTATGAACTCGTTCTTAGAAAAACTCGTTTGTTACGAATGTATCACAAATCAAAGATTGAGGAATGTGCTAGTCTAATCGACCAATCAAAGTACAGCTTTTGACTAGCGCCCGCCATACAGTAGGTGTGTTAGGGTAACCGGAATACGCCCGAGTTTAGGAGTCGACCGTTTCGAAAAACCCGAAACCCTTTTGTTGTTGAGGGTTACATCGTTTTCCTCGAAATTTCAGTCATATCGACAATGCAGTACGAGGCTAAGAAATGTACGATAATCGCTTGAAACAAGAAATTCTATGATGTCAAAAATTTAATTGCAAAAGGAGAAATAGCTCATTTACTTGTTTCACATTGTTTCCATAAGTCGTAATAGATGAGTCAAACGCAATTATTTCAGAGAAACAGGACAAAATAAAGATTCAGTCTCTGATAAAAAAGTATGGAGTTATGTATCTCGTATAGTATTCAAGACGCGCCAATGCAATTAAAAAAGGATACACAATAGTTAAAATATCATATCTATGCATATATCTGACGTTGTTAAGCCACGACTCACGAACATTAATGTTCAAGTGTACCGACCAGAACTGAAGATCCTCTATCAAATAATGGTTTACATGGAAACCTTTCTTCGGAAGCTTTTTTATATTGATCACAGAAGTGAAAGACGATGATCGGGGATGATCGTGATATGAGTTGTCTCGAGAGAAAACCAACATTGTGGACTCAGCGTAAAGTATCGACCCGGATCAGTTAAAGCATGCCGCGCAGGCTAACCCGGACAGACATTTTTTGCCTCCTGTGGATTTTCTGTGTCAGGAATCATTACTCTAAACCTGTATCCACCTAAGACGGAATGTGTCGGCCCGGATCAGTTTGCGCGGACTGCGCAGGCTGATCTTGGTCGATACATTACGCAGAGGCCTTAATGTTGGTTTCCTTGCGGGACGGCTCATATTTCTGCATGTTAGCACATATTCATCTTTATCTTTGGTCGGCGGTTCGCTTGTCATTGACAGTATTCGTCCAGGTTCTAGACATACACGTGATACAAGATACATTGACTTGGAACAGGGAAATCGAAAGATATACAAAACATAGAGGGAGTAAATGTCATTTCACACTTCGAGCAATTTCCGCTTTACCGCAAATTATGTCAACTTTAAAAGACCACTGATTAAGATAGATTGGCAATGCACGCAATTCGTAATGAGAACATTAGCCTCATGTCAAATTCGACATGAATATTTAATATTGTTTTAACAAAGGCAGGCTGTCCTCTTGATGGGTAATCTATGAACCTATTCGACTTTAGCCCCTGAGTCAACCCGCATTGACCCCAGTTATATTCAGTTTGCTTACTGTCATCCTACACCCATCCTCAGTACCCAGGCTATTCATAGAATATATGATAAACCGGCAAAGTGTCTTACAATATACTATAAATGTTCTTTTAAATATCTTTTCCTAACAAAAAATTGATTTTCAATTTTTGTAATATAAAAGTACTCTAAAGTCATGATTTTACAGTTTGAGAAATAATTTAAATGTTCCTGTTTCCTATTTCGTCATGTGCAACGAAATATTGCGGCTTCTCTGTGATGCTTTTTGTCAAACATTCGTCTTGTTGACGCCGCGTGGAAGCGCGGCGTCAGTATGGAATAGGTTTTAATTTTGTACCATGGGGTGACGTAATCAAAAAGGGAGAAACCCACAGATATTATTGTAAAGAAAAACTCTGTAATATGTTTGAAAAAACAGCCTATATGGTTGAATAAATTGTATAAACTGATTTAAGAAACAACAAGATACAAAATATGTACATCTTTCACAGTTATTACAAAACTTTAGATACATTTAAATTGTGTTTAATAACTGTTCCCCAACTAATTAGGCTAAGCTTTTTTTATGAGTTGATTTACGGAGTTCACTAGGCTACGCTGTTTTAATTGTTTGGTTTACAAATTTATTGAAAATCTTGTTAACACTCTGGAAGCCGCATTTTTGACTTGAGCATGTTGAAACTTTGTCAGAATGTTTGTCTTATGATATCTAGCCCAAGTTTGAATATAGGTCATGTCGGGTCAAAAACTAGGTCACTAGGCTAAATTGAAGGAAAATCTTGTTAACACTCTGGAAGGCATATTTTAAACTTGAGCATGTTGACACTTTGTCAGAAAGTTTGTCTCGATTATATCTAGGCCAAGTTTGAAACTGGGTCATGTCGGGTCAAAAACTAGGTCACTAGGCCAAATTTAATGAACATCTTGTTAACACTCTGGAAGCCGTATTTTTGGCTTGAACATGTTGAACATTTGTCAGAATGTTTGTCTTAGTGATATCTTGGCCGAGTTTGAATATAGATCATGTCGGGTCAAAAACTAGGTCAATAGGCCAAATTTAAAGAAAAGCTTGTTAACACTCTGGAAGCCGCATTGTTTACTTGAGCATGTTGAAACTTTCTCAGAAAGTTTGTCTTGATGATATCTAGGCCAAGTTTGATTATTGGTCATGTCCGGTAAAAAACTAGGTCACTAGGCCAAATGTAAGGAACATCTTGTTAACACTTTGGAAGCCACTTTTTTGGCTTGAGCATGATGAAACTATGTTGGAATGTTTGTCTTAGTAATATCTAGGCTAAGTTTAAATGTAGGTCATGACCGGTCAAAAACTAGGTCACTAGGCCAAATTTAAGGAAAGTCTTATTAACACTTTGGAAGCCACATTTTTGGGTTGAGCATGTTGAAACTTTCTCAGAATGTTTGTCTTAGTGATATCTAGGTAAAGTTCGAATATGGGTCACGTCAGGACAACTAGGTCACTAGGCTAAATTGCAGAACAATCTAGTTAACACTATAGAGATTGCATTTTTGACTTGAGCAGCTTGAAATTTTGTCAGAAAATTTGTCTAGATGATATTGCCATTGGCGCTGAAAGAGTAAAGTCTTATATAACCCATTCTCAGGTGAGCGATTCCAGGGCATCATGGCCCTCTTGTTTCCAATTTATTTCTGTTGTATTACTAAACTTAAAACGTTCCTCCCCATGCAGTTGTTAATTCAGACCATTGTATTCTTGCTATATGTTGACTATACATGAAAACTTTTTCTTTTAATTTCATAAATGCTTAATTTCGATATTAAATATCTTTAAACTTGTTAGAATTATTTGTATATTTTGTTTATATACTCTCGTTTTTTTTTTATCATACTTCTGCTCAACTGGAAGGAGAATCGACTCCCCTCTCTCCTTCCAAAGCTTGTGTCACACTTAACTTATAACTAGAGGCATTAACACTTAAGTTAATATCTGTTAATATTTCAGTATCTATGTTTTTTGTTTGTCTAATTGATCTAGTTAGAGCAGATTTAAAATTAAGAAACTTCAGCTTGTTTTGTTGCAGTCAATGTTAAGCAAACGGTAAAACAAATAGTTTGAAGACTTAACTCGTCAATTCACGACTAAATTTTACATGCTGAATATCATATAGATCGTAGCATATAAAGTATATACTCCACTCCCTACGTCAAAATGGACCCTTTTTGCTATTGATAACATTTTATTATAGACTATGGTATCCAGGTGAGCAATAAGGAACATCTCGGCCTTCTTGTTTAAGATAAAGGTACATTTGGCCTTCTTTACATCCTGTCCGTTTGCACAGGTTATTTAAATGTTTTGAACTGCATCTGCTTTCCTTTAAGTCATGCCTTAAAAGCATGCGCGGCGTCTTTGATGCTTAGCATCAAAATTCGTCTTGTAGTGTATCTCTAACAAATCTTTAACATGTACACTGCGCAGAATAAGATGTTTTATGTTAATAACTAGACAGAGTATGTCTTTGCGACTTCAGTAGGTGAACAATCATTTATTGCAAAAGCTTAGACACATGTAGACACGTAAAGGATATTTACATTAGCTATTAGCTTTGTTGCCAATACTAGCTTTAGTTTTATATCATAATAAATTAAGCCAAACATGTCATGCAGTTAATTTACAAAATGTGCGGCGGTCTGTGAAAGCCAATCGTTATGCAATTGTGATTATATTAGATGCAGATCGGTAGGCACATCCACACAATCGGTTTGCCAATTCCGCTTAGATTGTTTCAAGAATCTTTCGTAAAGCACTATCTATTCGGACCTTTTAGCATACAGGTACTTTTCCAGATGTGTAAAAATTACGTTAAGTTTGGTTTTCACAGAGCACCGCTCAATTATTTATTTTAGCCAAATAGCGATCAAATCGCTTTTCTCAAGTTTTAATCATGTCGAGGCCCATATCAAACCGACACTCGTGACTCTATGAATAATCGGTATATTAAGATCATCATGCATCTCCGTGCAGTCTGATCAGGATTTAAACATCCAAGAAGTCTTAGTGGAACAATACTGGTAAGAATCGAACTAGGTCCGGGACTTCTCGCACAAGTACGTCACTTAACACTCTTCTCAGGTTACTTACTGGCTTCATTTCAACCCTTAATTGTAATAATGGCCGAGTCGGGATTCGAACTCGCGACCACTGACAGCTATAGTCATTACGCATACAGAAAGTATAAATGATTGAGTGGATTGCGAAATAAGAAAACCTCCTTTCAGACTACTCTGGTATACAGGCGGATCTCAGTTTATCCCGGATTATATTGTTCCGAGTATATATCTTCCTGTACAAGATATCGTCGTTGTATCTGAGAATCTAAATTTCGCATTTCTAACTCTGAACTAGAGGTAAGCTTTGCGTGTCCTGTCATTAGTTTCTCGGATAAACGAGTTGTGACAAGAGTGTTTGTTAACCCTTTCCCACATGTATACAACAAACCTGCAGCAGACGACTCTGTAAACATGCAGGCACAAATATGGAAAAAGCCCTTGAAACGAAAGTAAATTAATTAAATAGAGTTGAAAACATTGTGGCCGAAAAGAGAAATTGTTCGTTTTGAGTAATTTATCCTTTTGTCACAATATTTTCGATAGTGTATGTCAGAAAGCGTATACATGTGGGAATGGGATTAAACTGTATAACTGCCATATATGTAATACTGTTTTGGGTTGTCTGAATTTAAGGATTAAGGAAAATAAAACAAAATCACATACAGTATGCAGTTTTGAATTTAAAAAAAATGACTTGAAAAATGTGTCCTCTAATACATGTATTGGTTAAAAACGTTTGCAATTTAGCAATACGAACAGTTGTAGCATCGAAAACTTTCCGACTTGTTTGGTCGGTTTAAAGTTATTTTCCCCGTTTGTTTCATGCGGCCTTAATCCGAATTATGTTCTGATAAATCACAATTGATTGATCAAATTATTCAAATGAGAACTTTAATACAATTATATCATCAATTAACGCAGAATTGTGAACCTTTATTCTAGATACCATTCCATGATGATCAATAAGTTATATATGGTCCTGGTCACAATATAGAGCGACCAGCAAAGCCCCGAGACAGCTTGCACCGGTCATCTAGACTTACAAGCATAATGTAAGCCCCCAGAGAACGTATTTCAGCACGACCAATGATATAAATATTCAAATTCATCGTAATTGCATTCATTTCCAAAATCTTCACATCGTTTGCAGATTAGCAATTTCTCATATTGCCATAAATTGTCCACGCTATTTAGTTAGTATCCTTAAAATAAATGCAAGGGTTTCATACTTTTGCCTAGATGTTTCCAATATCGTCCGCAGTTTTATTGTATGAAGGACATGGTTAAATATAGTAACGAATTAAGTCCAGTTGTTCAACTTTAAAGTGTCTCCCACTCAACTAGAGGTCAAGAACTGGTACTTTTCAGAGAAAAGTGCCTCGCATGTATCAGTGCTATACACTGAGCGTAAAAGATCCTTACCAAGGGGTCGTTTCGGAAAGAGCTATGCTATCCCACCCGGACTCCCTTGTATCTAACTCTGTCTTTTGAATTTGTCTGCACCTGTCAGATGCTAGTACACGATAAAGCTAAAAAGCTTATGCTCAGAGAAATTGGTCTCTATAATAACATTACATTACATTACAAGTGTACTGTAACGAATTTAGTCAAGTTGGTCTAATTGCACTGTAAGTGCGTGTATGTTTCTTCTTCGATATTAGAATCATACATCGAATTATTCATAGAAGTAGCAAAATAGATGAGAATACCCAAATGTTACAATATCATTTTGCTGCTATATGCAATTATAAACTTGTTCAAGCACTGAATATCTTGATAAGAATACGTATACGTGCAGTCTAGTTTCGTCATGCCTTTCCCTCATACGACAATTCTGCAGCAGACGACTTTATAACTTATTTTGTCAAAAAATAGAAAATCTCTATAATTGAATGGATAACCTATGACTAAAAGTGAAAAACATCGTGGCAAAAGGAGAAATTGCTCGTTTTTAGCAATTTCTTCCAAAAAGCCTTCCCCTCATACGACAATTATGCAGCAGACGACTTTGAACATATTTTGTCAAAAAATAGACTAAAAGTGGAAAACATTGTGGAAAAAGGAGAAATTGCTCGTTTTGAGCAATTTCTTCTTTCGTCGCCATGTTTTCTAAAAGCCGTCTGCTGCAGAGGCGTCAGAAAGCGTCTATATGAGGGAAAGGGTTAAATAAGTAACTAGGAATTTCCATGATTATACAACTTCAATCAAGTCACTCCCATCATTACCACAGAATTTCAAAAATCTTAGGGGAGCGGTGAACAAGTCTAATTCAGACAGATAATTGAAGGGGACCTTTTTCTTTTAAAGATTCGTCTGCTATGTTAAACATCGAGGAGATAACCTATTAATCTGGATAGTATTACATTTAATCTCGGTACATAGTAATAACCATTGTATGAAAACGAGGAAGCAGTTAGTTAAACTTTACTGTTTGACTTTTACATCGATTTCGAAAAAAAGCTTTCATTGCGTATTAACCGCACTCGGTGACGCTTCCTGGGTACTTAACCAGTAATCGCGCCGTTTATGTTGAAAATTTCCAATGACAGAACACTCTCTTCCCGGGATTCGAGTCTGGGACTTTGTTTATAGAGGGCGGAGCCTTAACACTGATTCAATGTTTTCCACAATACTCCGTATAGAGCATTTTCTTCTGCTTCCACACTATTTCCATTCGGACTATTCTGTAGGTGGTAAAGGACTAATTCCATTTGCTCTGTTCAACGATTTTAGGATCATGATCGCCGCCTGGGATATTCAATCACTTTCGGAAATTTCGTTTACTTTTCATTTTGTTGTTTGTTTTACACTTCGAATCCGTGTTCATTAATGGGTTTTATATCTCCTGTCGGATATGTTTTATCCATTTAAATACTTCAGTAAACGACCAAGTTTTTTTTTTAAAGCATGTTCCATTGATTATAAACGATGGGAACCATTTTGTGATTGCCCATCGGTTGATTTCAACCATATGAACATCTGTGACAATTAATATGACACCCTTTAGACGTAAATTTAACTCTTTCAGCGCCGAATTGTTTAAAGTAGTGGGCGTCTCCATTTCTCATGTTATAAAAGTCTTGGACAATGTTGATGATTAAAAAGCAAACAATGCTGATTTCAGGTAAGACAGCTCGTTACGAGCTGACTTACCTGAATCTGTATTGTTTGCAAAAACCTCAATATTACCATTATCACTGAAAGAGTTTATGTAGCTATAAGGTGTCGTGGTTAAAAGAAAGAACAAGAAAAGAAAAGACAAACTAGTGAACTGCTTGTACCTGTTGACGCAAAGTGAGCTCATTGAACTCTGTTTCACTTGTACACGCATTTTCATGTAGACGAGTATAATGATCAATGTCTCCTTTCGTCACAATGTTTTCAATTTTTCAATTATTAACCCTTTCCCTCATATAGACGCTTTCTGACGCCTCTGCAGCAGACGGCTTTTTGAAAACATAGTGACAAAAGAAGAAATTGCTCGAAACGAGCAATTTCTCCTTTTGACACATTGTTTTCCACTTTTAGTCATAGGTTATCCATTCAATTATAGAGATTTTCTATGTTTAGACAAAATGAGTTCAAAGTCGTCTGCTGCAGATTTGTCGTATGGGGAAAAGGGTTAAACCTCAATTTAAACGAATATCATTATTTTAAACTAGATGCTTTCAAAGTTATCTGCTGCAAATTTAATGTTTGTTGGAAATGGTGAGAATGCGCTTTTTAAAGATGTTATAGGCAATATAAAATATATTGAAATAAGGGGTTATCCCTCTAGCGTCGTACACGTGGACTATTTGATTACAATTGTTGCAGTCTATTCGCCCATTTGTTGATTACATGATACAAAATATCCATTTCACAATCTAGGCCACCGGCCAATTATACAACATAATCGATACATATATATCGTCCATTCACCTGTTTTCGATAGATTTTTTCTGCACGCGCGTATAAGTTCAATGGCGTCACAGTTTGTTTACAATCTACTTCCTCCAGTGATATATTCGATTCGCTAGAACAAAAATCAAAATTCGTCGCAAACAGGGCAGATTTCATTATTTTACAACATTATCACAAAAACAGTGTATTTTACTATTACTTTTTACCAATTGCGTAGAAAATGCAATTAATTTAGCTTCCGAAAAACATTTACCGTAAAGATTATTTTCTCTGCTGCAGAAGGAAATCACACACGAGAAAAATGTACAGGGTGTGCCAAAAAGATCGTACCCCATATAATATTTTACTTTTTTTTTATGATTTCAACACTCATTAAGCAGTCATTAATTTCAATCAAGTATATAAAAGGTTTATTTGTTTTTATATTCAGGCAATACATATTGCATTTCGTTGGTTTATGTGAAGTTTGCAGGGTGTGACTTCCCATCTTGCAATCACTAGACTCACTTAAAGTATTCCTGCAAGCAGTCTGTAGACTGCAGACTTGATAAATGTATCTCCCCCTTTCATAACACTGATACACAGGAATGAACTGTTAATATTGAATAAATGTAGCTTCATACTCAAATTGTAACTGTTTTCTGAAATGTATTGTTCATTAAAATCTTTTGGACTATAACTGTACTTATTTATACTCTTCAGCTTGGAGGTATCGAAAATAGGTCAAGACAACATTCAAAATGGCCAACCTACATGTGTTTTCTTTTTTATAATTTTTTTTTTTTTTTTCAAAATTAAATAGTTATTGGATATATATTTTAGTGGGTGAGAATGAATTGATCTAAAGTATTTTTATTTGTTTATTTGCTTTCTTCTATGCGTAAAGAGCAAATGTCGCTTATGGTATCGAAAACCCGTCAAACCTCGATACAACAAAGAATGATGAAATATATTATAACACATCATTAAGATTTTCAAAGAGATTCGCTTCTTAATTTTAATGCGTCCTGAAGAAATGTTGCAGTATTGTAAACTTCAGACAAAATAATTGTATTAAATATTTTATAAAATGTGTCTAGAGTCCTGCTGTTTATCCAGGATACATACAAATAAATGTCTTTTAAATCGTCTATTTCCGTTAAGAGTCGGGTTTGTCCCGATTTATTATTCAGTTGCTTTATTCCTTTCACATCGTACTGTACACTTAATTTAAAACATAATCAATTGTTTTCGTTTCTCTTTACAGGACGAATTGAATCAGGTGATGACAACAAATGTCTGGCTGAGACAGGTATGTATTTTTCTAAAGTACTCACGTCAAGCGAAAAGGAGACACGGTTTAATTTGGGAGCAAGCAAGTCTCAATCGGGTTAGGATATATAGGAAATATTATGCTGCGGTAGCGATAAAAGGCTTTATTGTGTATTATGAGTTGCGCAAACAAACATCTCGCGAGACTGAAGGTCTATGCTCCGAGTAGACAGTACAAAGCGTTTTCGCTACTGCATCATAATTGTCCTTTCATTATATATCTTGTATATTTATTTAGCCAAGATAGTAAAGAATTATACAAATTTAAATATTTTCAATAACACCTAACTTAAGCATTCTAAATGACGTGAAACCATATTTCAATGACGTCACACCATATTTCAGTGAAGTGCTATTCACATATTTGGATACTGTATTTGACCTTTCAAAATCCGAATTTAACTCTTTCGGCGCCGAATTGTTTAGAGTAGATTCTTCCATGTTCAAAATCGGGCGTCTTCATTTCTCATGTAATAAAAGTTTGGATTATTTTGATAACTAAAAGGCAAACAATGCTGATTTCAGGTGAGACAGCTCGTTACGAGCTGACTCACCTGAATCAGTATTGTTTGCAAAAACCTCAATATTGCCTTTGGCGCTGAAAGAGTTAAGTTATTGTGTTGATTTTGCGCACGATAATCTGCATGTATTTGCACTGAAACATGTGCAGGTATATAATAACAACATGTACTTTGTACAGAGAGATCATTGGCTTCATACAGGTGTGCCATGTCATACGAAACGCGACCTTCGGAATCGTTAATATGATGACAATCATGATCAATTTGTAAACTTGTAGAGTCGTACATTGGTCATAACATTTTCCAACGAGCTTACAAAGTGCTTCCACATTTAGATGCTGAACAAAGATCAGATTGTGAAGAGAGGCACAATCTGGATCTTCGTTGATAGCAAAGCACCGACTGTTGGATGTCGTGAAGCGTTACAAAAGTCAAAAGAGTCTGTTCATATGCCTAGGCTTACTTTAGAACCATCACTGACCATTTAGTAGAAATAAAGATTTATATGTAATTTATGAAAGATAATAGGACATTTCGTAGTTACACGCCGACGTATATGTGTATGATAGAAAAGCCCCGAGGGTTAGAGTTCGTGTGACGTTACAAGAGTCAATGAGTCAGTTCATACGCCTAGGCCTATTTTGTAGAAATAAAGATTTATATATTATTTATGAAAGATAATAGGACATTTCGTAGTTATGTGTCTAAGACCAAACTAGTATCTCCTTTTCGTTTGCCCCTTATTAAAGTTTTGCAACTTTCATCCTTTATACATCTGTCTTAAAACACATTGTATAAGGCGGGATCCGGTTTTGAAACGATTTATAAGATCAATAGTTTTAATTGAAGTCTTCTATAATCAATTCTGAAACAAGTTCTTAGAACCAATATTTGTTATCATTAACTATGTCTGCTTCGTGGATTTGGGACCAATACTCGCACCGAAAGTTTATGGATAGTCAGCCACAAAGGCCCGAACCCAGGACCTTCGGATAATGAGTTTGGTGCTCTGTTTCTGAGCCTCCGTCTCGTGTCTTATCTTTAAAAGTAATAATTGTTAAAGCTCATATTAAAAACAACGGAAATTGTCAGTCAGTGAACTTGCAAAGTCTGATTAGAATCTGTGATTCCCGCATTTGTAATAATACACCATTCCATACGCTGAGAATGTTTACTTATATTAAAGTTATGTCAAGAGAAAGTCAACATATGGGCATTTGTTATAAGTTAAAATGAGCCGTTCAACGAGAAAACCAACAGTATGGACTTTGCGTAATGTATCGACCCAGATCAGCCTGCGCAATTCGCGCAGGCTAAACTGGGCCGACACATTCCGTCTCAGGGGGCTAGAGGTATATAGTAATGATTCATGTAACAGAAAATCCACAGGAGGCGAAAAGTGTCGGTCCGGGTTAGCCTGCGCGGCATGCTTAAGCTGATCCGGCTTGATACTTTACGCAGAGTCAACAATGTTGGCTTTTGTTGGGGGACGGCTCAAATATGCATCTTTGATAAAAATAATTACGTTGTCTGTCCAATGAGTCCGCTCCACGTAGTATATTCTATCGATCAGGATTCGGTCAAACTTACTTGAAATGAAATGTTTTCTGAACATTTTTGAGGCTCTTTGGCAAAACGTGAAGTTATAAGTAAGAACTTACACGCTGATCTTAACATAAAGCGTTCCGAGGATACCTCATGTATAGTTTCCTTGATCTGCAGCTCAGTTATACTACTGTCATAGTCACACAACCACCGTTTTGTGATATTTACGACAACTTACAAATCTCCATTTACGACAACTTACAAATCTCCATTTACGACACATAACAAATCTCCATTTACGACAACTTACAAATCTCCATTTACGACACATTATAAATCTCCATTTACGACAACTTTCAAATCTCCATTTACGACAAGCATGTTTACGACATTAAACTATTGTAAATTTAAATAAAAAATAAAAAATCTTCTTAAATAAGCAGACGAACTGACATAATTATGTGTTTGAATGGTGTTTTTCGCCTCTATCAACAGTTCTTCAATTATATAACGGCATTTCCTGGGTAAGTTATCAGTATTACTGGTCCACTTATCCTGGCACCAGCGAGTCAGTCGTAAATATCAAAATCCTGAACGCCAACGAGGAAAACAATAAGTGTGTGAAGTTGGCAGAGCATTAGACGTTAGACATTAGACATTCAAAAACAATATTCGAATGTCTAATTAGACGTTAGACATTCGATTAGACATTCGCTAATTTAGATTATCGAATGTCTAATTAGACATTAGACATTCGATTAGACATTCGCAAATTACAAGATCTATAACCCAAATTCGTCGAAGGTCATTGTACATTCAAAAAACGAATGTCTAATTAGTCAGTTAGACATTAGACATTCGATTAGACATTCGCAAATTGAGGGATTTAGGTACCAAATTCGTCGGAGGTCATTGTACATGCAAAATACGAATGTCTAATTGGTCAGTTAGACATTAGACATTCGATTAGACATTCGCGAATTACGATATTTAGGTTCCAAATTCGTCGTAGGTCAACGTACAATCAAAAAACGAATGTCTAATTGGTCAGTTAGACATTAGACATTCGATTAGACATTCGCAAATTAAGAGATTTAGGTACCAAATTCGTCGGAGGTCATTGTACATGCAAAAAACGAATGTCTAATTGGTCAGTTAGACATTAGACATTCGATTAGACATTCGCAACTTACTATACTTAGGTTCCAAATTCGTCAGAGATCATTGTACATTCAAAAAACGAATGTCTAATTGGTCAGTTAGACATTAGACATTCGATTAGACATTCGCAAATTACTATACTTAGGTTCCAAATTCGTCAGAGATCATTGTACATTCAAAAAACGAATGTCTAATTGGTCAGTTAGACATTAGACATTCGATTAGACATTCGCAAATTACCAAACTTAGTTTTCAAATTACTCGGAGGTCATTGTACATTCAAAAAATGAATGTCTAATTGGTCAGTTAGACATTAGACATTCGATTAGACATTCGCGAATTACGATATTTAGGTTCCAAATTCGTCGTAGGTCAACGTACAATCAAAAAACGAATGTCTAATTGGTCAGTTAGACATTAGACATTCGATTAGACATTCGCAAATTAAGGGATTTAGGTACCAAATTCGTCAGAGGTCATTGTACATGCAAAAAACGACTGTCTAATTGGTCAGTTAGACATTTGACATTCGATTAGACATTCGCAAATTAAGGGATTTAGGTACCAAATTCGTCGGAGGTCATTGTACATGCAAAAAACGAATGTCTAATTGGTCAGTTAGACATTAGACATTCGATTAGACATTCGCGAATTACGATATTTAGGTTCCAAATTCGTCGTAGGTCAACGTATAATCAAAAAACGAATGTCTAATTGGTCAGTTAGACATTAGACATTCGATTAGACATTCGCAAATTAAGAGATTTAGGTACCAAATTCGTCGGAGATCATTGTACGTGCAAAAAACGAATGTCTAATTGGTCAGTTAGACATTAGACATTCGATTAGACATTCGATTAGACATTCGCAAATTAAAAGATTTAGGTACCAAATTCGTCAGAGATCAATGTACATTAAAAAAACGAATGTCTAATTGGTCAGTTAGACATTAGACATTCGATTAGACATTCGCAAATTACAAGATCTATAACCCAAATTCGTCGGAGGTCATTGCACATTAAAAAAACGAATGTCTAATTGGTCAGTTAGACATTAGACATTCGATTAGACATTCGCAAATTAAGGGATTTTTTTTTATTTTTATTTTTTTTTTCCCCTCGATATCTCGAACTTTTCGATATCTTGATTATTTTTTTCTCGATATCTCCAACTTTCGATATCTCGATTATTATTTTTTTATCGGAAAGTTCGAGATATCGAAAAGTTCGAGATACCGAAAAGAAATCGAAATATCGGAAAGTACGATATATCGATTCTCGGAACTTTTCGATATCTTGATTTATTTTTTTCTCGGTTCGAGATATCGGAATATCGAAAAGTTCGAGATATCCGAAAGTTCGAGATATCGAAAATTTCGAGATATTGAAAATTTCGAGATATCGAAAGGTGAAAGGTTCGAGATATGGATATGATCGATTTGTCAATATGTTCAAGTTAAAGTCATTCGTTTTATCAATGTATTCGAGATATCGATGTGTTCGAGTTGTCGGTATGTTCGAGATATCGATATGTTCGAGTTATCAATATGTTCAAGTTATTAATTGACCAATAAGACATTCGTTTTTTGCGTGTACAATGACCTCAGACAAATTTCGTACCTAAACCTCTTAATTTGCGAATGTCTAATCGAATGTCTAATGTCTAGCTGACCAATTAGACATTCGTTTTTTTAATGTACATTGATCTCTGACGAATTTGGTACCTAAATCTCTTAATTTGTGAATGTCTAATCGAATGTCTAATGTCTAACTGACCAATTAGACATTCGTTTTTTGAATGTACAATGACCTCCGACAAATTTGGGTTATAGATCATGTAATTTGCGAATGTCTAATCGAATGTCTAATGTCTAACTGACCAATTAGACATTCGTTTTTTGAATGTACAATGACCTCCGAGTAATTTGAAAACTAAGTTTGGTAATTTGCGAATGTCTAATGTCTAACTGACAAATTAGACATTCGTTTTTTGAATATACAATGATCTCTGACGAATTTGGAACATAAGTATAGTAAGTTGCGAATGTCTAATCGAATGTCTAATGTCTAACTGACCAATCAGACATTCGTTTTTTGCACGTACAATGACCTCCGACGAATTTGGTACCTAAATCTCTTAATTTGCGAATGTCTAATCGAATGTCTAATGTCTAACTGACCAATTAGACATTCGTTTTTTGAATATACAATGATCTCTGACGAATTTGGAACCTAAGTATAGTAAGTTGCGAATGTCTAATCGAATGTCTAATGTCTAACTGACCAATTAGACATTCGTTTTTTGCACGTACAATGATCTCCGACGAATTTGGTACCTAAATCTCTTAATTTGCGAATGTCTAATCGAATGTCTAATGTCTAACTGACCAATTAGACATTCGTTTTTTTATTGTACGTTGACCTACGACGAATTTGGAACATAAATATCGTAATTCGCGAATGTCTAATCGAATGTCTAATGTCTAACTGACCAATTAGACATTCGTTTTTTGCATGTACAATGACCTCCGACGAATTTGGTACCTAAATCCCTTAATTTGCGAATGTCTAATCGAATGTCTAATGTCTAACTGACCAATTAGACATTCGTTTTTTGAATGTACAATGACCTCCGACAAATTTGGGTTATAGATCATGTAATTTGCGAATGTCTAATCGAATGTCTAATGTCTAACTGACCAATTAGACATTCGTTTTTTGAATGTACAATGACCTCCGAGTAATTTGAAAACTAAGTTTGGTAATTTGCGAATGTCTAATCGAATGTCTAATGTCTAACTGACAAATTAGACATTCGTTTTTTGAATATACAATGATCTCTGACGAATTTGGAACATAAGTATAGTAAGTTGCGAATGTCTAATCGAATGTCTAATGTCTAACTGACCAATCAGACATTCGTGTTTTGCACGTACAATGACCTCCGACGAATTTGGTACCTAAATCTCTTAATTTGCGAATGTCTAATCGAATGTCTAATGTCTAACTGACCAATTAGACATTCGTTTTTTGAATAAACAATGATCTCTGACGAATTTGGAACCTAAGTATAGTAAGTTGCGAATGTCTAATCGAATGTCTAATGTCTAACTGACCAATTAGACATTCGTTTTTTGCACGTACAATGATCTCCGACGAATTTGGTACCTAAATCTCTTAATTTGCGAATGTCTAATCGAATGACTAATGTCTAACTGACCAATTAGACATTCGTTTTTTGATTGTACGTTGACCTACGACGAATTTGAAACCTAAATATCGTAATTCGCGAATGTCTAATCGAATGTCTAATGTCTAACTGACCAATTAGACATTCGTTTTTTGCATTTACAATGACCTCCGACGAATTTGGTACCTAAATCCCTTAATTTGCGAATGTCTAATCGAATGTCTAATGTCTAACTGACCAATTAGACATTCGTTTTTTGCATGTACAATGACCTCCGACGAATTTGGTACCTAAATCCCTTAATTTGCGAATGTCTAATCGAATGTCTAATGTCTAACTGACCAATTAGACATTCGTTTTTTGAATGTACAATGACCTCCGAGTAATTTGAAAACTAAGTTTGGTAATTTGCGAATGTCTAATCGAATGTCTAATGTCTAACTGACCAATTAGACATTCGTTTTTTGAATGTACAATGATCTCTGACGAATTTGGAACCTAAGTATAGTAATTTGCGAATGTCTAATCGAATGTCTAATGTCTAACTGACCAATTAGACATTCGTTTTTTGAATGTACAATGACCTCCGAGTAATTTGAAAACTTAGTTTGGTAATTTGCGAATGTCTAATCGAATGTCTAATGTCTAACTGACCAATTAGACATTCGTTTTTTGAATGTACAATGATCTCTGACGAATTTGGAACCTAAATATCGTAAGTTGCGAATGTCTAATCGAATGTCTAATGTCTAACTGACCAATTAGACATTCGTATTTTGCACGTACAATGACCTCCGACGAATTTGGTACCTAAATCTCTTAATTTGCGAATGTCTAATCGAATGTCTAATGTCTAACTGACTAATTAGACATTCGTTTTTTGATTTTACGTTGACCTCCGACGAATTTGGAACCTAAATATCGTAATTCACGAATGTCTAATCGAATGTCTAATGTCTAACTGACCAATTAGACATTCGTTTTTTGCATGTACAATGACCTCCGACGAATTTGGTACCTAAATCCCTTAATTTGCGAATGTTTAATCGAATGTCTAATGTCTAACTGACCAATTAGACATTCGTTTTTTGCATGTACAATGACCTCCGACGAATTTGGTACTTAAATCCCTTAATTGGCGAATGTCTAATCGAATGTCTAATGTCTAACTGACCAATTAGACATTCGTTTTTTGCATGTACAATGACCTCCGACGAATTTGGTACCTAAATCCCTTAATTTGCGAATGTCTAATCGAATGTCTAATGTCTAACTGACCAATTAGACATTCGTTTTTTGCATGTACAATGACCTCCGACGAATTTGGTACCTAAATCCCTTAATTTGCGAATGTCTAATCGAATGTCTAATGTCTAACTGACCAATTAGACATTCGTTTTTTGAATGTACAATGACCTCCGAGTAATTTGAAAACTAAGTTTGGTAATTTGCGAATGTCTAATCGAATGTCTAATGTCTAACTGACCAATTAGACATTCGTTTTTTGAATGTACAATGATCTCTGACGAATTTGGAACCTAAGTATAGTAATTTGCGAATGTCTAATCGAATGTCTAATGTCTAACTGACCAATTAGACATTCGTTTTTTGAATGTACAATGACCTCCGAGTAATTTGAAAACTAAGTTTGGTAATTTGCGAATGTCTAATCGAATGTCTAATGTCTAACTGACCAATTAGACATTCGTTTTTTGAATGTACAATGATCTCTGACGAATTTGGAACCTAAGTATAGTAAGTTGCGAATGTCTAATCGAATGTCTAATGTCTAACTGACCAATTAGACATTCGTATTTTGCACGTACAATGACCTCCGACGAATTTGGTACCTAAATCTCTTAATTTGCGAATGTCTAATCGAATGTCTAATGTCTAACTGACTAATTAGACATTCGTTTTTTGATTTTACGTTGACCTCCGACGAATTTGGAACCTAAATATCGTAATTCGCGAATGTCTAATGTCTAACTGACCAATTAGACATTCGTTTTTTGCATGTACAATGACCTCCGACGAATTTGGTACCTAAATCCCTTAATTTGCGAATGTTTAATCGAATGTCTAATGTCTAACTGACCAATTAGACATTCGTTTTTTGCATGTACAATGACCTCCGACGAATTTGGTACTTAAATCCCTTAATTGGCGAATGTCTAATCGAATGTCTAATGTCTAACTGACCAATTAGACATTCGTTTTTTGAATGTACAATGACCTTCGACGAATTTGGGTTATAGATCTTGTAATTTGCGAAAGTCTAATCGAATGTCTATTGTCGAATTAGACATTTGATATTTAACATTTGCGATTTTTCTGAATGTCTAATTAGACATTCGATAATCAAAATTAGCGAATGTCTAATCGAATGTCTAACGTCTAATTAGACATTCGAATATTTTTTTTGAATGTCTAATGTCTAACGTCTAATGCTTTGCCAACTTCACACACTTGAAAACAATCACATAATGATTGCTTAATCCTCGGATGTTATAGAAGAGGTTCAATAGGACTTTGTAAATTAAATGTCAGATAGAGAATCTTCAATATGTCCATCATTTACAATAAAAACTACCAATAATTATCATGCCACTCGAAAATCAGTATTCGGAGGCACGTGTAAGTAAGTAAGTAAGTTGTTTTACATGTGTTATATACATCAGTAAATGAAACATTAAAGAAAAAGAGAACAGCCGGCCCAATGGGCCTATATGTCACCATTATACAAAGTTAGCTACAAATGTACATATATAGTCACAATCAATTATACATAAATTAGTTGATACGATAATATGGCATTGTCATACAAAAAGCTATCACATACTTCATGGTAAATGTTAAATAACTTGTTGCACTTTTACACACGACTATATAACCTGCTTCTCCTAAGAGCATAAGCTTTTACTAAGAATTTTGCAGTTTTCCTAGTGCACTCATTTAAAAGGTACTTTAATTTTTCGAGGGGCGTTTTTGAGCTAATTATTTCACCTAATAAATTGAGGTAAATATCTCGTCTTAGTTCATTATAAAGTTTGCAGTCGAGGAGAAAGTGAATCTCAGACTCGATTTGTCCGGCGTCGCACATGGAGCATAATGTATTTACATGTAATTAAAAACAAAGCGCAATCAAATAACAGGATTTTCGTACAAAACCTTTTTTCAGACGGTACCATTATGTCAGTACGATTAGAAAAAGGAATAGGCATGATTTCAATTAGGCTATGCAGAAACAAACATTACCCTTCAGGTCACACACAATACTAACAATGACTTCCCTCCTTGGCGCTCAGGGTTGACGGCATATCATGTCAGGATAAATAATACCGGAAGTACTGTTAATTATCACAAGAAACGCCGAAATACAATTAAATACTGTTAAAAGCGGCATAAAACTGCATAAAACGACAGTCAAACACACAGACGACCCTCACATTCAAACATTAAGTTAAACACAACACACACTTTGGTGAGTCTGATCTGAGTATTTGCTGGTCAAGAGTTCTCGAAGGTTATCATTGTCGTTTCTGTGGCCTGATTAAAGAGGATGGGGACACTTAAACCTTCTTCATACTGTCACTGTAATGCTATAGAAATGGGATCAAATAACTAATCGATCAGTCTCAAGATGTTTTCAGACATAACTAAATATCGTTCCCTCTTAATAGTCTGAATCAATATATGAACATTTCCATCACTGAATAATAACCCTATTAATGCCGGTTTTCTTTAAATGCACGTGACCAACCCTGCATTTGGAAAAGGATTTAGAACATTTTAAGTTACTATGTACTTGGATAGCCAACACTATAGAGCCTGGGAAGACGACTGGCCTGGATCTATAATGGTGACACAGGCTTTACAAAACCGGTACCAACAGTCAGGGGGTTCACCATTCACCCTGGTGCAAACCACATTTAAAACATATGCAGCAGATGACATTTGAAAAAAAATATTGTAGATAAGGAAAAGAAATTTATCGCCACTAACAATTTCTCCTCTTCTCACAACAATCTTTGCCCCGTTAGGAAGGCCAATACTTTTCTATGAGTGAGAGTGCATGTATGCATGTAATTATTGAATAGAGATAGCGACAGCGTATAATGTGTAAACAGTAAAAATGCGTGTGCATCTAGAAGAGAATAATCTCGAAGGAGAGGGATAGTTACTTTTTATTTAGAATCGAATACATTTATTCCACTTCTCGGTAATATGAATATTCGTACGGATATATATACTGACATGTTAATTTGTTTAACTGTCAATCTAAAATATTGCCTCTGGTGCATCTTCAGTAGATTAATCCGAGAAATATCAGTGGAATTCCAAAGGTCATATAAAAAATATGAAAATGAATTTGCTTTGAATCAAAAAACTATCTTAGATATCAAATCGTAGAATTCAAAAAATAAATGCCACAATAAAAGTATAAGTGCCAGCAATATTTGAGCCGTCCCGCGAGAAAAATCAACATTTTGGAATCTGCGGTATGTATCGACCCAGCTCAGCTAACCCCGACAGACACTTTTCGCCTCCTGTGGATTTTTTGTTTCAGGAGTCATTACTCTATACCTTTATCCCCCTGAGACGGAATGTGTCGGCCGGATCAGTCTGCGCGGACAGCGCAGGCTGATCTGGGCGATACATTACGCAGATGTCTATCGCCGCAGCTGCATTTTGGGGCGGATCAGTCCCATTTCATTGTTTAGTGACTTTCAAAAAGCCCGCAGCTGTTCACGTACCGATGTAATTCCATGATAGCACTGCTCCCAAGAAATCAAAATTCGGGCATTTGCGACCAATGTAGATACAAATCAATTCGCGCAGTTGCACAGCTTGATCAGACTTTGAACTCTTCGACTATCAACATTGAAAGTTTTAAGACTTTTCTGGGCCATGACGATTAGATAGTGAGGTTGGTCAGACTGTATACCGCACTTGTAGTTAAAGGTTCTGAACCCCAGATGGAGATGTTGAAACATCTGTAATTATTACTAATATTGACAACAGAGTTAGTAATAAATAGTTCAAAAGAGTAAACGCTGAAAAAGCTGTCAATTGAAAGTCAATGAAAATTTACACAATTTGGCTTACTGGGTATGTCTATCTAGTAACAATGAAGCATAAACGATCAATATTTAGATGTTAATTGTACTGGAAAGTGAAGTTATTACTCTAATTTTATCTCAGAATTATGATTCTAATATTTCAAGACAACTTTTGAACAAATTTAAAACTTTGACTATATTATTTTTAATCTAGATTTAAAGCACCTTTAAGCGCCAATGCCAATATATTGGATTTTGCAACACTACAGATTCAGGCCATTTAGCTCGGTAAGGCTTGCCTCACATGAAAACCACATTGTTTGTGATTTATTTATCAAAATATCCCAAAACTCTTATTACTGTACATGAAAATGGAGTCGCCCGTTTTTAAACATGGAATAGTCTATAAAGTAATCTGGTACTTTTAAACAGAGTAAATAACACTTAGGTTATATTTCCATCTTTTTACGTTATATCGATGTAAGTTGAAAAGGATGGTTCTCTGTTCTTTGATCCGCGTGACCTGAATATAGAACAGAAACATTTTATTCGTCCCAAATATTCCGTTCTGGAGCATGGGAAATTCATTCCATTAAAATTACTCAATGTACAAGAAAATCATGCCACAACGAATTAACGGCTCGTTTATCAGGGTTTGCTTTGGACCTACTCGAGTGTAAAACACACCATTTTCAAGAGGCCGCAATAGGCACTTAGGGGGAATGGTACACCATGGTATAACAAACAGAACTTACAGGGGCGTAGCTTGGCAATAATCAATGCGAGAAAATCAACATTGTGGACTCTGCGTAAAGTTTCGCCTCCTGTGGATTTTCTGTTTCAAGAATCACTACTCTATCTATCCCCCCTTAGACGGAATGTGTCGGCCGGATAAGGCTGCCCGGACAGCACAGGCTGATCTGGTCGATACTTTACGCAGATGTGTATCGCCGCAGCTGCATTTTGGGGCATTTTTAAATGTGTAGGCACGTGCCTACAGTGCCTAAAGGGAGCTACGCCCCTGACCATTTAGGTTTGGATTGAACCAAACCGGTTTTGTTCTTTTTGTTTACTTATCATTATTTTAAGTGGTTACCTATAATCTTTAGATTTAATCCCTTAATCTCTTGGTTAACAAACCAGTTCTAAGCTAGGAAATGATCTTGTCCAAGGGCACTCCATCATGACCGGTTTTGGGTGCTAGTAGAACTAGGTATAAGCAGGGATGATCTCGTTCGGACTGCGAATAACCATAGGCTGATCTACATGTAGATAGGTGATTGTCAAATTTCCGCAAGCGTATTTCCGTGGTCAACTTTTATATATACTGGAATAAAGGGTTATATGACAAGTCAAGCGATGATAAAACGCATAGAAATTACTTAATAGACAATGATAATAATAAAAATGAAAACAAAAATGCATTTAAGACAAAATTAATTTAATCTATCACTTACAATTGTCCCATTAAAGGGTCCAAGGTCCTCATAGTCATATCCC
>JASEVX010000002.1:95874732-95942057 GCA_031761405.1 Serripes groenlandicus
CTATACAAACGACAAAGGACAAACTTTGCTTCAAAATGAGACTCTTTTCATAATTTGCAATATCTCCATTTGTCACAAACGTTTCAAGTCTATTCAATAATAAAATATCAATTAACAAAGAGGTTCCAAAACATTTGCCTAACTCAGTATCTGCTTTAAAATCCGTCTGCTGCTTGTGTGTTGTATGTTGGAAAGTGTTAACACTTATTTTGCTGAATTTATGCACAGTCTTTCAAATTTCGAATTGATCTAGCTATTGCACATCTTCACATTAGTCGTTGCTCGAATTAATAACGAATAGTATATACCTAGATTAGACTGCACGAGTTTATAGGCTGATGTTGGTCGACATTGTATGAAATATTGTATAACCCTTTCCCACTTGCAGATGCATTTTGGCACATCTGCAGCAGATGGCTTTTGAATAAATTGTGACAAAATAACTTATATAGATCGAAATTAGTAATTTCTCCCATTGCTTCATTGTTGTCCACGCTTATTAATAATAACGTTTTGATTAATAGACATTTTCCTTTTGTTTTGCTTAGATGTTTTCAAAGTCGCCTGCTCTAGATTTATTGTATGCGGGAAAGGGCTTTTTGTATGTACCTGGTAGAGGCCTTCTACAGTTTTCAGAAAATAATATGCGAACAGAAGCATTTTGCTCTTTATTACTTTTTTCCTCCTGTTTCTTCCAATATCTTCTTTAATTTTGGCAATACGGTAAGAAGAATAACAGAATCAATCAGAAGTTGAAAGACAAAATTCACAAATGATTCGGTAAAACAATTGTCAAAGTTATATTTTAGACAAACATGCACTTTACCAAACCTAAAAATTTAACTATAATATACGGCGACACACGAAAACTGATAACGCCTAGATACACGTTAACCCTTTCCCGCATACGACAATTCTGCAGCAGACGACTTTCAACATATTTTGTCAAATAATGGAAAATCTCATTAATTGAATGGATAACCTATGACTAAAAGGGGAAAACATTGTGACAAAAGGAGAAATTGCACCTTTTATTACTATGTTTTTAAAAAGCCGTCTGCTGCAGAGGTTTCAGAAAGCGTCTATATGAGGGAAAGGGTTAAAAGTATTTTTTTAGTCAAAACCGTTCCCTGAATACTTCATGGGGGTTGTTTTCATATTGTGACCAGGGAAGATCACGATCAGACAGCGCGCAGGCGTAGGCTGAGAGGGACTTGTGACAAAGGTGTCGAAGAAGGGTTAGTGTGTTCGACCCGGTTCATTTTACTTTAACCCTTTCAGCGCCGAATTGTTTAAAGTAGACTCTTCCATGTTCAAACTCGGACGCCTCTATTTTCATGTTATAGGATTTTTTGGAATATTTTTATAACTCACAGCCAAACAATGCAGATATTAAGGTGAGACAGCTCGTTACGAGCTGACTCACCTGAATCTGCATTGTTTGCAAAATGCTCAATATTGCCTTTGGCGCTGAAAGAGTTAAAGACAAGCGCTAAAACGTGTCTCAAATGTTTTATTTACAATTAAGTGTTCAGAAGAGATTATGCTCAATGAGTTACATAGCAGCCATGTTTTAGACGCCGACGACATTCCACCATATTTCACTTTTTGACATTACACAGAAATCCTTTTAAGAGTCTATTTTGTTTTCTCTTTGACAATGTATTATTAACCTATTTTTAAATAATAGAAACAAACCCGTTAAATGTCTGCTCATGCATTCAAATTCACAACAAGTCTGCAGGAAGTACTTCAGAAATATAATTCCCGATTGGATAAAATTGTAAATAAAAGTTGTTTTATGCGGAGCGATATGTGTCAAAAGTCATTCATTACATTACGTTTTTTTGTGATTGCATTAACAGTCGTCTACATGTATATCAGGAAAAGAGTTGATTTCTCTAAAACGCTTCGGTAAGGGAATCATTTTGATAGGTAAACAATATATATAAATGTATTCTAGCGGACCAATATGCCAGCCACTCTTGTACAAATAAAGATCTGTATATATGTCAGATCATGGGCCGGTGGCCCATATCATTAATGAATACGTCAACGTTCAACCTAGGGATAATGTAGTAATGCATCAATAGTCAGTCATTTCAACGAAATTGTCAAACGTATAATGCGTCCAATTCAAGTCGCCAATAAATGCAGTCGATACCCAACTGGGACTGTCAACCAACGTACCGTAGTTTCAAATCCTACAATTACTACTACTTTCTAAGACTACAACTACTACCACCACTACTACTACTGCTGCTTCTACTACTGCTACTACTAATAATTCTACCAATTATACTCCAACTACTACTAATAGTAATACTTCTACTAACACTACTACTACAACTATTACAGCTAATACGTAAACTACTGCTACTACTACTACTATCTATAGATGATAACTAATACAATCAAAAACTAATTTGAACGAGGTGATCTTGAAATCGGAAAATAAAACTATATTTAAACAATTTTAACATTTTAAGGGACTTATTTGAATCTGTGCAATGATATGCTGACATATACATATGGCAAGCTTCATATTTTGATCTATACTAATGTAATCATGAAATTGTATTTTGCCCGTGAAATTTGTTGTGTAAATTTCTAATTCAAAAACAAAAAGCACAGGAAGCACATTTGTAGATTAACTGATTGCTGAGGTATTATAGCAATAACGTTGTAAGCGCATGAGTAACCTGCCCCTACCACAAACATATAGGGTCAGGCATACACCAATTATGACGGCGCCCTTTGTTAATGGTTTAGCATTCAAAGGGCTATTAGAGACAACATTGTGTGGACGAACCGGTTAACCTTTCAACTCTGAAAGTCGTAGGCTTCACTCCTATTGATACCAAACATCAAGTTGAAATGGTCATTTGTAGAAATAACGAAAAATTGGGCATTATTTGCTGTGTTAGAAGGCAATTTCGTTTATACCCTTCTAACTGCAACGAAACTTACATTAAACCTATTGATAACTCACAGTTCCAAATGTTGACCATGCTCCTCGAGAATCGAACCCGGGACCGTTTGATCACCAGGCTTACTCTCTACCTCCAAGCCGCTGTCTCCAATACACACTTGTAAAACTGAGATATGAGCGGTTCCACGAGAAAACCAACATTATGGACTCTGCGTAATGTATCGACCCAGATCAGCCTGCGCAATCCACGCATGCTAATCCGAGCCGACATATTCCGTCTCAGGGGGATAGGGTGATGACATCTGCGTAATGTATCAACCAGATCAGCCTGCGCTATCCGCGCAGACTGATCCGGCCGACACATTCCGTCTCAGGAGGAAAGAGGTATAGAGTAATGATTCCTGAAACAGAAAATCCACAGGAGGCGAAAATTGTCTGTCCGGGATAGCCTGCGCGACATGCTTAGGCTGATAGTCTGATCCGGGTCGATACTTTACGCAGAGGTCATAATGTTGGTTTTCTCGTGGAACGACTCATATGTACATGTTATAAGAGACTGATTTTGATCATCATGTATATTTTTATTACCCACAATGCTGCCTTAAAGGAATGGTATGATACTAATTTACGCTGGGATCCGTTACAATATGGCGGTGTGGACAGACTGTACGTACCGTCCCATTTGTTATGGCTACCGGACATTGTGTTATACAATAAGTATGTTTATAGTACCCAGTGTCGTTCCGTAAACTCTGCGTGTCGTGGCATGACGTTTGATGTATTGGTAGACAGTGGAACCCTTTTTAGGACGCCTCTTTTAGATTTTAGAGCTTTACCCAGTGTGGTTCCGTAAACTCTGCGTGTCGTGGCATGACGTTTGATGTATTTGGTAGACAGTGGAACACTTTTTAGGACGCCTCTTTAGATTTTAGAGCTTAGCCAACGTAGTTGTGTTAAACCTTCTAGATGAACGCTTTGATCCTCTTTGTACGCACTGTTTCAATTTATTTTCTTTCTCTTTATTCCTCTCGACTCCTGTACAAAATATAGAATTACGTTTTAAAATATCTTTATTGCAGTCAGACAAATTAGGATTTAGTGATAATATTAATGAATTTTATCTACAATTTAACACCATTTATTACTATTCAGTTGTTGGTTCAAACTTCTTATTTCTTACAAGCAAACTAATGCTGAAGATTATAAAGGGATACAAATTAAGTATTTCAGCTAACTAAAATGTTTTAACTTACTTAGAGCGGTTTTCATTTGAAAATCATATTAAAGGTAATCCACCATATCCACGATGCAATTCACACATTTGACTGTGGAAAGTGCAACCGGAAATCAACAATTCGACTTTTAAAACCATTTCAATCACGTACAGTTTTATCTGGGTTTTACGGCTCACTAACATTTAAAACAAATGTTTTGGAAGCTTTTTTAGAGCACGGATGTTTTTCATTCGGAATGGTTCAACAGACAGCTATTTATCTCTACTAATTACACATAATTGTTGCTGTAAGAGAACCGACCTCGGTGCACTTGCGAGAAGTGTATTCCGTTACTTGATCAGGACCAGGATCTGACTGTTGATGAATTTTTTAAGTTTCTGAAAATAGTTTTCATTCAGATGGATTCACAGGCAGATCTTTATCTGTGCTTGTACTATTTAACCGTATGCTGGATTTCCTGGAGTGCTGCTCATATGGCCAATACGTATACATAGTCGGCGATTGACAATTGCCCAAAAGCTTCCAGGAGGACTTTTGGAATCTACAGCTAAAATTGATAAGACTTCAGAAGGGTCGGCCTTATCTTGTTTTTCGCTTTTTGTAAAATTTCGAAAGTAGGCTCTATTGGGCGTGTCTAAAATATCGTTGGCTTAATTTACTGGAACACAACTCTTGTCTTTCTATTGCAGGAAATCTCTTGTCTGTTGGAGCACAGCTAATGTCTATTTTAACACAGCTATTGTCTATTTGAGCACAGGTCTTGTCTATTTCAACACAGCTTTTGTCTGTTTCAACAAAGCAATTGTCTTTTTCATCACAGCTATTGTCTATTTCAACCTAGCTACATGTATTGTCTATTTCAACACAGCTATTGTCAATTTCATCACAGCTATCGTCTATTTCAACACAGATATTGTCTATTTCATCGCAGTTACTTGTTCTGTCTATTTCAGCACATATAGTGTCTATTTTAATGCAGCTACATGTATTGTCTATATCAACACAGCTATTGTCTGTTGGAGCATATCTATTGTCTACATCAACAAAGCTATTGTCTATTTCAACACAACTATTGTCTATTTTAACACAACGATTGTCTATTTCAACACAGATATTGTCTATTTCATCACAACTATTGTCTATTTTAACACAACTATTGTCTGTTGGAGCACAGTTATTGTTTATTTTAACATTACTATTGTCTATTTCAACACTGCTATTGTCTACTTCATCGCAGCTATTGTCTATTTCAACACATCTATTGTCTGTTGGAGCAAAGCTATTGTCTATTTCAACTCTGATATTGTCTATTTCATCACAGCTATGGTTTATTTCAACACAGCTATTGTATCTTGGAGCACAGATTTTGTCTCTTTCAACACAGATATTGTCTTTTTCAACACACCTAGTGTCTATTTCAACACACCTAGTGTCTATTTCAACACAGCTCGTGTTTATTTCAACACAGCTCTTTCAGCACATCTTTTGTCTATCTGTTCGCATTAATTGTCTATTGGAGCACAGTGTTTGTGTATCATGAACACCTTCAGGAAAACCTGCATTCTCTCACAAATATAACGGAAATTAAGACAATATGTCAGTGGCTCAGCAGAACCTTTCCTCTTTGAAGTATTGGCATTTCTCCATATTTCAGGCTTTGATTTCTGAATGAAATTAGTTTCCATACACCGATGGTTATAACGACAAGCATAAACGGTCAGTACATGTATCCAGGGGTTTGTGATGCGCTCTTCAGCAATATGGATTTCTGTAGAAATGATTTTCTTTAGTCTGTAATGGTTCATATATAATTTCTTCAATAATTGTACCATTCAGCAGTTAAACGACCCCTCTATCCAAACTAATAATGTAGTATGACAAAAAGAGACAGTCCTTCAAGGCCCACAATTAACCCTTTCCAACAAGCAGACACATTGTGACACATCTACATCAGACGACATTTCAAAACACCGACGCAAAAGAATGATCAATTTTTGGTATATCTTCAATGTTTTCATTTCAATAATATTTCTTCATGTTTTGCCCAAAAAGAAAACCGACGCAAAAGAATGAAACAATTTCTGCTATATCGTCAATGTTTTCATTTCAATAATATTACTTCCATTTACAAAAACACTTAATGTTTTGCCCATATAATTTCAAAGTCGTCTGCAAGAGATATGTTTTAGGGGGAAAAGAGTTTAAAGGGTGTGAAACAAAAAGAAAACTCAATTCAAGTATTTTTATAATTATTAATACTAAGAGGAGAAAAAGAAGGACGTAAATAAACACACGTTACTTAACCGTTTACCTTGTATGGTATTGTATTGTATCTGTAGTCTTTCGATGCAAACATGAGATTGTTTCCAAAAAATGTCACCTGCTGATGCGTAAAGCTGCGTTTGCATGTGACGAAGGGTAAATGAGACGTACTTATCAATACCTTACTTTTATCAAATTTCGTTCTATAACTTATTTCTCTAAATCATTACACGTTTTATCTTAAGACATTAGCAGTGCATCGGAATTCGTGTTCTGAATACGATCTCTTTGAAATGTAAATTACCGTCCCATGGAGATAGATAATGTGTCAGATAAATTTGAAATTTAGCTTTGTTACAGTCTAAACAGTAACCGATTGTTGATGCTATTAAACATTACCCTGTTATCTTGTGCAATGTTATGGGACAAATCATGCAACATTTTTGAAACTATGCGAACAGTTCAAAGTTAAATATTTATCTATAGATAAATGCTACTGGCCCAAAACACATCATATACATTAATAAATACACACATAAAGCCATATTCATGTGTGCCCCTACACATTTAATTCTATCCATCGACTCTCTTACTTTTAATATTGTACATTCATACACTGCAATTTCTTTTTATAATTTGTGGGTTTTCAACTTTTAATAATCTCCCAGAATAACATGTATCTAATAGAACATCACGCTCAGCTGTATATCTCATGAAAGAAAGCATGAAATTCATCTTCAACGGACATCATGTGAGCAGTCATTAGACACAATGGCATATTCTGTTCTGTCTGTGTACAGTGAATATACAGATCAGCCTGCGGATCTATGTAGTCTAATCTGGATTTTCACTGTTTATCATATTGTAAAACAGACAGTGTAGATCGTGAGGATATCAAGTATTTGAGAATGGTAATAACAAAAGAAAATACAATTATACGGTATGAGAAGTTAGATTATTTGAGAGACGCTCTAAGAAGACAATCCGTAAGGCATTTTAGCCGACTCGCGAGAAAACCAACAGTGGACTCTGCGTAAAGCATCGACCCGGATCAACCTAAGCATGCCGCGCAGGATAAATCGGAAAGCCACATTTTGCCTCCTTTAGATTTAATGTTTCAGGAAAATCATTACTCTATACCTCTTTCCACTTGAGACGGACTGTGTCGGCCCGGATTAGCCTGCGCGGACTGGGTCGATACATTACGCAGAGTCCATACTGTTGGTTTTCTCGTGGGACGGCTCATTTGTGCCGAATATTGCAAAGCACAGCCAACGCATGCGCACAGTCGCATATGGCTCTTAACGTTAGTCATAGAAGGATTGAAAAACATTCTGTTTTACCGTAGTAATGTGCGTCTTTAGCCTGGATGTGAACACAGCTATTAGTCCACACGTGTACTAATCACGCTAAGGTTATATACCTGGGCCCCGTTTTATCAACGGTCCTAAGCCGGTCTTAGCCTAACACCGGTCCTAACACCAAAGTTACGACCGAGTACCGTTTTATCAAAATCGTCGTAACTAAGACGTCGTAAATATTGGTCCTAACTTTAACACTGGTCGGAGGCAGTGTTAAGTCGGCTCGTTGGTCGTAAATATGGCCGCCATTATAGCAGCAAATCCTCGCTTCGGAGCCAGAGAGCCCCGTATTTTCCGGGTTCGAGCTGGCTTGGACGATTTGAGGGACGGAGAAGTGATAACCCGCTACAGGTTAACTAGGGAAGCAATAAATGACCTAGTTAACCTGTTGAGCGGCGATTTGGAGAGGGTGACAAATCGGTCTAATCCGATTCCCGTGCTTACGCAGGTAATAGCATCGATAATTTATAAGAATCTTGAACAAATACTTCATGAAACCCAATAATAGTCCGCGTACATGATTCACATATAGTGGATAAAGGGGTCAAAGGGCACAGGACTGTCTACATCCGGTTTATTGTTTACATCCGGCATTTACACTTTGAAAACATTGTTAGATTAAAACATCGGACTTCATTTTTTTCATAACGTCTAAAATCATATTGAAAACATTGCCGTAGATGCAGTAGTGGATGTTGCTACTTCTTAAGCAATTCTCCTTCTTCTGTGTAGTATTGATTTCTAAATGTGTATGGCTGAATCAAATGTCATCTAAGGGTAAATCGGAGACCAAAACGTTTAGGCCTCCTGGTAAAAGCATCTCGATTATCAATACAGAAACAACATTCAAAAGATTTCTCCAGATTGGACGATGTCCATGGAACTTAGTCTTCACTCTTACGAACGGTACAATCGGTCTGTTGACTAAGATTAAGGAGATAGTGACACTGTGGGAATGACTGAAATTATCTGAAATAATTATACGTTCTCTGATAAAACATTAGAAAACATTGTTATTGATATCCCATATTAATGAATCCGATTAGTCATGAGACAAGTGGTTTGAAATCTTTATATTTTTTGGCTATGATATGAGTGACAAAGAGGCCTTTGTAACTCAAAATGAATAATTTTGAGTATCAACGATGTAGTGTTAAAGTTTAAGATACAAAAAAAAAAAATACATATGACATGAAATTATTACCTTCTTTCTCGAGCTTTGAAAGTAATGAAGAAATGAAATACAAATTCATATTAAACTTTATCCCTTTTTTCCCAGAGGCATAGAAATGGAATGTTCATGAATCTGTCATCACAAACAAGTCATGCAGAATCCGATCATATTTAGGTAACGTAAATGTTTTGATCATAAACCTTATATTGGAAAGAATACCAGTCAACCACAAATGAGCAAGTTGCCATAGTTGTTTTAAAGTGTTTTATTTGAAACATGTTTGCAAAATTAAAATTTAAAAAATAAATATCCTCACTCTCTCTTCTCATGCTTTCAACAGCACACTGTTCTCTCCTCCCCCGGTCTTACACATCTCCCTCCTCCTCATCTGCTCCTTTTTCTTACAAATACTCTGAAAACAAATAAAATAATGAAACAGAAACAGGGTTTTTTAAATTGAAAATTTTCAAGTAGTAAATGTATGGCATATCTGATTTGAATTTAATTATTAAAACCGTTAAAAGTAAACAAATATTCTGATATATTCATAGATCTGCAACAGCCCACTTTGAAAATGTCATAGACACACAAATGGTTGGCAAACCATTCAAATGAAATTATCATCATTATAGTCAAAGGTTAATTTAATAATTAATAAAATAAATTTAATAAATTTAATAAACATTTAATAAAACATTTGTAATTTGCTGTTAACTATGCCTACCTTCAAATGCTTCCATTTGTCTTTTACTTCATCTGTGGTTCTCCCACCTGTTCCAACACTGTTTATCCTATAGTGATGACACAAACATGATCATATTTTAATTAAATTATAATAAAAAAAATATATTGCCACAATACTGGAATGCCTCTATAACTATAAATGAGCTGTAACAGTCATGTGTATTCAATTTTAAAGTCTACATGACCTATCAGGACTCATTGAAATATTTATGAATTCATGTCAAAAACCAACAATACTGACAAATAAATTCAACAAATTATTTTAAGTACACAAAGCATCGGTTTACTAAGCATGGAAACACCGGTTCGCCAACCTCTTAACATTTTTCAAGACTCATGGGAATACTTATAAATTCATGTCCAAAATCAACAATACTGACAAATAAATTCAACAATTTATGTGTAAGTAATTAAAGCACCGGTTCACATACAATTTATGACGTATAATGTGTTTGGGAAATATATAAACAGTCCCTGAACTGAAGGTTCGGGAATAGGTACGATTCGAGAACAGGGACCTGTACGATACAGTTTATACCGCAGCATATATAATGCGTATTTGGAAGTATGTAAAATTGTAAACGCTCTTCAAACTAAATTGATTTAACAAGGCATCAGTTCTAGCATGGAAACACCGGTATATAATGATATATCGATACGCAATTTTGAAATTGAGACAGATTATTCGATTCAATACGCACCTTTCTGTCGACTCTTTCCAAAAAACAACTTTATCGAAGTTGCTCACTTCCCCCTGACACCCGTTGATGATATCAATATGATCAACACACTCTTCAACGAGTGTGTTGATCTCGCCATCACCCCAATTCGCCTTGCGTGTACGCGACACTGTAGATGTTGACATCTTTTGACAATCGAACTTTGACAGTTGTCACATGACCGGATGTTTACAATCTAGACTGTGACGCACTCCGCGCACTGTGTTGAACCGTGTTACGACCGAATTGGTGATTGTTATCACCGGAGAGTTAGGACCGCGTTGATAAAACGGGGCCCTGGTGTATGTGAGGTCATAAACTAGCTCACAAGGTCAAATTTAAGGAAAATCGTGATAACACTCTGAAGGCCTTATTTTTAACTTAAGAATGTTGAAACGTTGTCAGAATAGTTGTCATGGTGAAATCTGGACTAAAATCGAGTGTAGGACATGTCCTGTCATAAACTCGGTCATTAGGCCAAATTGAAGGAATATATTTTTAACACTCTAGGGACAGCTTTTATTGCTCCATCAACTCGAAACCTTGTCAGAATGTTCGTCTTGTATTAATAAATGCAGCGAATCTTAATGCTCATATGATCTAGCATAACTTCTGTCTATGATTTTAACACTGGCTTTAATTTCATTATAAATAGCTACGTACATTTTAGTACGAAGCTGACCAGCGTTCGGTAGAAGATGTCGGTAACTCGATGCAATGTATAAGTCCCTTTGGACCTTGAATTATCGTTAGACCTCTATATATAACTTAAGGTTACAATACACCAAAAACAATCCTTCTTTGTTTCCATTTAAATTGACCAGTTTCAGTCCTCAATTGTCACACTTTCTAAGCGTGTCTCATGTAGAACACCATATATATTATTGAAAAGAGTTACCTCCTAGCTTTAAAACAATCCGAAGAAAATGCGGGGTCATGCATTATGCAAGAAAGAACTCGCCATGCGAAAATGGTTACCGTCATTTTGGACCAAATCGGGCCCGGACAAAACCGGTGTTTAACATTCTCTACTTTCATTTCAAACAAGGTCAACATACTAAAAGTGATCAAATCAATCACTTGACGTTGCGAAAAATGTAGGGCTTTAAGATGAATGTACATTGAACTACATGATCAATTTACTTAAATGTATTTGGATACAGCAATAAACTCAAGAAATACGTTTGCATATCACTGAATTTCAAGTGCATTTAAGCCACGACATTGGAAAATCAATGATATCGCTTAAATATAACAGCTGTAGACCAACATCGATATGTGCACCCATATCGTTTGGCCTCTGTACCATGTGTTTGCTTGAAGCCCCTTGTTACTCATTGGTAAAATAAAGAGTCAACTCAAATTGGGCGGAAGCGTGATTTGATCTAGATCTGTATTGCTTGCCTAAACCCTATGGTTTGTTTTCTTAGACTACGGCCCATTTATGCTATCATAAGTAGAATCATATAAGATAGTAATGAATTTGAATTGGGAGCAGGCACGATCTGAATGTTTTTCACTAGCGCACTCCTTTTCACTTCTCTCATATTATAGATAACAAACCTTTGAAAAGAACGAGCCTAGTATGTGATTTTGTGTTAATTATCAAACCTTGGAAAAGTTTTGTTTCCCTCTTTGTAAACTAAGAGTTAGATAATTCACATGTAGTGTCATATGGGTTCCTCATGAAATAAATGAGCCGTCTAGTGAGAAAACCAACAGTGTGGACTCTGCGTAAAGTATCGACCCGGATCAGCCTAAGCTTGCCGCGCAGGCTTATCTGGATAAACATGTTTCGCCTCCTGTGTTTTTTCTGTTTCAGGAATCATTACTATATACCTATATCCCCCTGAGATGGAATGTGTCGCCCCGGATCAGTCTAGGCTGATCTGGTTCGATACATAACGCAGAGGCCATAATGTTTGTTTTCTCGCGGGCTCATATATCAATATATTTCCTTAAATGTTAATCTGATAGTGCATATAAAAGTCGTCTGCATGGTAAACATAAGAAAGTAAATGGCAACAATTGTAATACATGTATATTCAGTTAATTTTGGGAACTGAGATAAAAAAAAGTCTTGCATCAAGCGAAACTGCTCAAACCAACAACAGTATCTTAATCATTTCACGTGCTGATAAAGATCTGCCTACCCGTCTATGTTATCCTGATCCAAGTGGAAAATGTTGTTAGAAGTTTATTGAAACTAAATGTCGAACGGTGGAGAGTCGGATTAAAGTGTGCCGCGAGGGCGCAGATTAATCTTGTTTTACACAAGTAGGCAGTTCCCTATATTGATACTTTTATAGCACAGCTGAAGTGCATCCGCTATAATTCCTTCTCGAGGAATGAACCATGAAATTGATGAGATTATATTGAAGTGTTCTCCAAATGCATGAAGCCGAGTAATTGTTCCAATATGTTGAATAATAAACATTGAATCGGTATTCAGCTTTTGTTAGAAACACTCTTTTCTTTTGGAATTTGTCTAACAGAAATTACAAAACAACAGCACTGTTTTAGTGAGGCATAGTTTAAAAGAACATTCTAATTTCTGTAAATATATTTTTTATGTAAACGCGATCAATTACCATTAGTAAATGTGAAACTAGTTGAGCTGAGTTCAAACCAAATTCCAGAGTTAAATTAACTTGCGTGTAACGTTCTTCCTTGCATAATTTCTCATTATTTTGTTGTATATAGATTCTTTAAAAAGATCATGTTTATAGAATTATTGCACTGGCACAATATACTAGACTGGCGATATAAAGATGCTATAATAACGATAGGATTATGTCACTAAATAGAGAAACATACCAATAAATTGCGAATAGCGTCACCAAAAAGCGAAACGTGTCTTCCAATTATTATTGGGGTGAACACTTTTCATGACAATTCCAATCTCGATTTACCTGAATATGACAGGTCAATGCTGCGTTCATTAAGCACTGTTGTTTTGTTAAGCTTGTTCCACACCTTTGGAGATTAATTGCTGAAATGATTCCAATATACTTCAAGATTGTCCTACTGGATCTCTGATGTCAATGCTTTCAAACGGCAATATGCATATCAAATGAATACTCGAGATATTGACGCCAAATGACGTCAACTTGTCGGTAGCGACGCGGGCTGTCAAACCAGGGGTTGTGAGTTCAAACCCTAGCTCGTCTTACATTCTTTCCGACGTTTGACAAAAGTCACAATGACCAGCGTCTTCCACCAATGGGCTAAAACAGCGAGTTGCTCGGAAAGTATGTTGTTTGGAGAACTGGTGTGTTTTTGAAATCAATCAATATATAACGGGTATATTTTCAACGAGAAAAGTCGATTTCAATGATCATCACAGAAACGTCTATTTAACTGTCATAGCGCTGAATTTTAAAAAGGTTAACTCTTACAAGTTAATCCATGTGTCATGCTCATGTTACAAGATAGTTTGGAAACTATAAACCAAACCATTTTCATTTCAGGTGAGGCAGACTCGATACCAGCTGTCTCACCTGAATCTGTTTTGTTTTCAAAAAACCCAATATTATCACTGGCTGGTTTTGATATATTCCGTTCGTAAAAATTGACTCTTGCATAAACATGGTGTGAAATTCAAAACAAATCTATTAAAACCCTGGACCGATGTGTTGCTTAGCTTGAGCTATACATGTTTCCCTATTGTCCTAAAACGTGAAGAGATCGTGTTACAGTTGTTCGTACATCGACCCCCATGTATGATCAGTGAATTATGATGAGTAAAATTACACCTATCCTTTGAGGCTGACGGGGTTAAACAAATTGAGGAGATTTTATCAGACTATCCGGGTAACTATTTCCTGATTTCAGCGTCAGAATATAGTCTTAATGTAATAAAACACGATTACTTCCGGTTTAATGTCGTAAACTGATCTCATAAATCGCTGAACGCTATGTCGTAAGATTTTGTAAATGATGGATAGTTTAAGTTGTTGAGTAAAATGCAGTTTATAACTGGAAAAACTATTAGCTTTCTAAGTTGCTGAAATGCAGATTCAAGAGTTAATCAAACTTCAGGAACGAACAACCCTTTCCAACATAGAACAAGTCTACTGTAGACTTTGAAAACATCTGGGCACACATTTCCCATTAAAAGCAATGTCTCCTTTCAAAATGTGCCTGCAAATGGAAACGTGTTAGTAGGTGGTCTACACATTTAGATAGCGTCATAAGCTGCATACGGGGCTCTGATTCATAACCTATTCCAATAGCACCCTAATTTGCATATATACATTCCACAAACAGCCACGTTTCTGGCTGACCAAACCACGGGCATCTATAGCGAGGATCAGACCATTTGACATAATCATAAAACAGCCACGTTTGTGGCTGACCAAACCATGGGCATCTATAACTGATATTTGACCATTAACATAATCATAAAACAGCCACGTTTGTGAGTGACCAAACCACGGGCATCTATAACTGAGATTTGACCATTAACATAATCATGAAACAGCCACGTTTCTAGCTGACCAAACCAGGGAAATCTATAACTGAGATTTGACCATTAACATAATCATAAAACCTTTCATGTGTTTAGAATGGTTAGTTACTACGGGCCCTGGTTCTGGCTTAACTCATTCAGCGCCGAATTGTTTAAAGTAGACTCTTCCATGTTCAAAATCGGGTGTGTCCATTTCTCAATTTATGAAAGTTTTGGACTATTTTGGTAACTAAAACGCAAACAATGCTGATTTCAGGTGATTCTCACCTGAATCTGCATTGCTTGCAAACACCTCAATATTGCCTGTGGCGCTGAAATAGTTAAGAGTTTTATCAACACAAACTCTGACAATTTACAGGCTTGCATGGAGTTTCAATGTTAGAACATACACTGAAGGTTCACCTTTGTTACACCCAGTGCATTCTCCGCTAATACACTTGGTCGTTTGGATCTGAGCTGTCTACAGATACTCTGAAGATCATCTTTTGTTAATAACAAGTGCATATTTCGCAAATGCGCGTGGTTGTTTGGATCTGAACTCTTAGCAGATACAGTAAAGATCCACTTTAACTTGACGCAGTTGAGTTGTTTTTATATAGGAATGGCGTGACGTGAGTCTTCAATGGGATCCAGTGGAATATGGCGGCATAAACACTCTTGAACTTCCGTCGGAACGCATTTGGCTTCCGGATATAGTGCTCTTCAACAAGTAAGTAATCGTTTAGGCGAATGTAATTGATATTGAAATACAAAACATGCATCTTTTCGTCTTTCAAAAGTTGAGGATATATGATGGTATTTAACCCATTACAACTGTTTAATGCATCTTCAGCAAACGGCATTTGAAAATGAGCAATTTCTCATTTCGTCACAATATTTTAAACTGAATTCAACAATAAAGTGTTATAGAGCTTTCATTAAGTTTGTGTAGAATGCTAAACGTCATCTGATGCAGATTTATTGTATATGAGGAAGGGTTAAAACGACTGGCATTTCCGATTTCTCTGCAGAAACCACAATGATACCTCCAAAACGTTCATTAAGCAAACATACTTGTTTCATTTCATACTGGTGTTTTAATACTTCATTTTAGTTATCTGTTGTATGTGAGAAATAACTTATAGTATTAGTATTTGGAATGATCCAAACGGTGATCGAACCAAGACCTCTCGCTCGATTGGGTCCTTAAATCCTTCCAACACCAAAGCGATGTATCAATAACACTGTAAACTATTTCACTTCCGAATTTCAAAAGTCGATTATTCCATGTCGAAAATTGGACCACTGCATTTTCCGCCAAACAGGAAATTTGGTAATATGTAATGTCTAAGAGGCAGACAATGCAGATTTCAGGAGAAACAGGGCGTTATGGGCTGTCTCACCTTAATCTGCATTGTTTGCAGAAGCCTTTAATTGCATTTGGCAACGAAAGGGTTAAAAGACACTCCTGGAAGACCAACCATGGTCCAATTGTGACAGATATATAGATAGATATATATATATAGGTTTCTAACTCTTGCTGCTAACTCTCTGATAATCCGATCCAAAAGTTAAATTGTGTGCCAGAGGGTTCCTGAAAGCATTTGTGATTTATTCGAGCGTAATTGCTCGTGTCTGCTTTATGGTTGGATGTCCTGTAGCACAGCTTTTCTTTCAGCATTACTCGATTTCGTGACACGTAGCTATTTGTTATTTACTTATGTAAATGGTTTAACATAGTTTTCAACAGTATTTGAGTTATATCAAGGCATTTCCTTGGTAAATATTTCCTGAGACTGAATTTCAGTCGTATGACTGTCCCCGCAGCACTGTTTAGGAAGTCATTGTTTTCAAATGAGCGTTCGATATCTGTAGAAAATATAACTATCATAACAACACTATTTCGGCCATATGCCTTCTTCAGGTTATATTTAACAAAGATCACACACTTTGTTGCGTCCATCTTGAAAGTATTGAACGTTATTTTAATATAAATAAATAAAATCCTAACGAAATAGAACATGTTATACTTATCATGTTTCAAACATTTTCACCGATGGTGTCATGCTAAGAAAGGGTCAATGTCTAATTGGTTATTATAATTATACGCACCTCGCTGAGATTTATTCAATGAGCCGTCCCTTAAGAGAACCAACATTGCTTAAAGTATCGACCCGGATCAGCCTAAGCATGCAGCGCAGGCTTACCCGGATAGACACTTTTCGCTTCCTGTGGATTTTATGTTTCAGGAATCATTACTCTATACCTCTATCCCCGTGAGACGGAATGTGTCGGCCCGGATCAGTCTGCGCGGACAGCTCAGGCTGATCTGGGTCGATACATTACGCAGAGGCCATAATGTTGGTTTACTCGCTGGATGGCTCAAATGTTCTTATGTCTTATCTTACTTTCTTTTTCAGGTAAATGTTTTGTATCTGTCCTTCTAAAATCTCATTTTTCATCATTCTCTTTGTTTCATTTACATATAATACATGTTTTCACTTGAAGGTCAAAATTACGAACCCCGGTACCCCCGGGCGATACTATCCCATATTCTATATACAGTCAATCATGCGGGATAGGGTGAGAGCGGAGTAGTATGCACACAGCAGTCGCGCACAGCTCAGCTTCAATCCAACAGCTTTTATTGACCAAAAACTCTCTCCAAACCTTTGGCTTGAATGACAAATTACCCCTACCCTAAAGAAATCAACCCGTATTGAATACAATTGAATTGCTTTTATATTAAAATGTTTGGCTTCTTAGCGGTTTAAAGGGGACTTTATGATTTATTCCATTTATTATTTTTTTGCTTTGTTTTCTTCGGATCGAATGTATCAATTATCTCATCATTTACATTCATGTGTTTGTCTCATTCGATTGCTACTATGCAGATAGTTTCATGTTCACCAGTTTATAGTTATTCTTTGTTTCCAATCATATACTATTGCATGTAAGCCATTTTCTTATTTTTTCAACTCGCTTTTGGATATAATTTGTTTTGTTTTTTATCGCTGTTATGAAACAACGAACTGTATCATGAAATAGTTGATAATACAATATTTGTACATAGATTGTAAAGAAATTCGCTACATTGAAGTAATTGAATGGTTTCAAGTGTATTATATGGTCATATAGCGGCTCAAAATCGGACACTAAGAAATCGATTTTAATATTTACACTAAATCACTTTAAGTAGTCGCACTGAACTACTGTCGATACACCTTTATCCATCGTGTGTGATGACCAACACTCGGTGAGACAAAGCAATCAAACTATGGTATTAATTGATCACCTGTTTCAGCACAAGTATTTGAACTAGAAAATATCCTTGTGGACAAAGTCCGTAAAACGTTGAAGCCGTGTCTGGCGAGTTAAGGTCTAATTGACACTACGTACATTTCAGAAGTATAATATCAGGAGGAGTAAATGGGTCTTTGTCAACGAATATCTCTCTTACCATTTATCTAAATAGTATGCAGTTGGTTCTAAAAGTATCTAAACGTATAGTCTCACAGAGCACATACATTAAAGGGCTTGAAGATCAAATACAGATTTAGGCCAATGACATCCGCCTCTTATTTAGAGCTGTCCCGTAACAAGCCCTGGACTACACTTTTATTTGTTGTCAGATGTTATATCTGGGTCTTATTACATGCAAGTAAACAGTTGAGCATCTGGTTCGACTGTGCATATTCGCCAGTCTCATCTGCGTATTACCTGTACACATGTATTTATCAAGGATTCCATTATGTCTGACATCCATGGCGGACAATGTAACTGAAAATCTTTCATTGGCGATAACTTTATGTGTATGCAACCAATGTCTGGAAACGAAAAACCAGACAACAAACACATGTGTTGTCAGAACACACACTACATACAAGAAATGCATTGTATACTCTCACAGTGTTATTGATTGTGGCCTTACCTCTGTTATCTGAGACCAATAACGATAACTCGAACATGCACTAGCTTAACCAATTAAAAACATCCTGTTTATTTAATTATTTATTACTTATGAAATCCAATGATTTAAGCTCAGACAAGACATTTGCAAAACGTAAAACAAGCTCTAAATACAGTTCGTATGATTATTTATTTAATCTCTTATGGCCCATTTATAACGGAACAATATGTCATACGGTACATACTTAATCGTCAACATTACGTTAACACTTAAAATGAGTAACCTTTTGCTATAATAAGCAATGTTTACTTTTTACGTTTTATCCGTATCCATCTGCAATGGCACGAACAAACATTCGATATAAATGGGTTTGAGAGTCGCAATTTTATAATGCTTCATTTTCACCTTCATCCTCATTCATTGCTTGGGGTGCAGAGTCAACTTTGATATACCATTCTAAAGATAATTCCAAATAGACTGATATACTGTGGACTCGCGATAACTCTATGTAATCATTCGAATGCATCGTTTAACTCAAACCATTTCCTCGAACAGGTTTGTCTTTTAGACAACAGTTCTGATTGTTCATACGAGCATTCCGAATTGCTGCTGCGCTATCAACTTGGTGTGATCTATCACTGGCTTGCAATACGTAAATGCATTTTACATAAATCGATGGGTCACACTAACACGTCTATTACACGTAGTAATTGATGATTTCCTTTCGACTTCGAGTTATCGCGAATCCACTGTAATTCCAGTGCTGACGGTAATTATGAAGTAACGCTCATGACGAAGGCCACCGTTAACCACACCGGTGGAGTCATCTGGGAACCACCAGCTATCTACAAAAGCTCTTGCACCATTGAAGTCGAATTCTTTCCGTTTGATATCCAACTCTGCTCCATGCGATTCGGATCCTGGACCTACAACGGCGGACAGGTTGACCTTGTCCACATGTGTACCACGAACAATTCTGGACGAGAGGTCATTAAAAACGGCATAGATCTTAGAGACTTTTACGAATCTGGCGAATGGGACATCCTTGAAGTTACAGCTGAAAGGGTCAAATATAGCGATGGACCAGAGATAACCTACAACGTGACCATGAGAAGAAAGACGCTTTTCCACACGGTGAATTTGATTATACCTTCCGTTGCCATCTCTTGCTTAACCATCCTAGTATTTTATCTCCCCTCCGATAGCTGTGAAAAGATTACCTTGTGCATATCTATTCTGCTCTCACTTAATTTCTTTTTCCTCCTACTGGCCGAGATAATTCCTCCAACGTCCATTGTTGTACCGCTGATCGGGAAATACCTCCTGTTCACGATGATCCTGATTACGTTGTCGATCATAGTAACTGTAATAACGTTAAACGTTCACTTCCGGTCACCGTCAACGCATACAATGGCCCCGTGGGTACGCCGTGTGTTTCTAAACATCCTACCTAAAATGCTTCTGATGCGGAGACCCAATTTAGAACACAAAAAGATGGCAAGGACATTAGTAATGACACGGACCGGTTTGGAGACCGTGGATCAGTACGTGAATAGGGATGGTATGGACTATGACGTCTCCAGGCCACCTGAGGCTACCGATCGGCTGCTACAGAATGATGACGCAGACAGAACAATACTCCAAAACCCTCCACTGTCGAAAGATGTGCAAGAGGCAGTGGACAGTATCATATTCATTGCCGAACATCTGAAGCAGGGTGACTACACGGCATCGGTAAATATACTAACATAATAAATGTAAATGAGCAATACAAAATGAGCGGCGTTCTATGAAAACAAACTGTTAGACTTTTGCTACTAGGTAATCAGCCAGAGAGGTAATCAGACAGATCCATGCAGAATGGTCTGTCTTTGCGCTGTTCGCTTTATTACGTCATGGCAAAGTTAGCCCTTTCCCACTTATAGACACTTTCTGACGCCTCTATAGCTGACGACTTTTGAAAATATTGTGACAAAAGAGGAAATATGATTTCCAAATTCGTCTGCCGAACACTTCTTGTATGTAGGAAAAGGTTGATGAAACCTCTGTAAAGTAGTTTCCATTTATATCTTTAGCATATAAGCATATATGCACAAGAAAAAATGTTTGTTTTCTCAGAGCGCCCCTCAAACAAACCATTTTACAGTTGCGACCAATTCGGATCCAGATCAAATTATGTTCCTCTGCAGTCTGATCTGGGTCTACACTGTTTGTATTTTGTTTTATTGTAGAAGCATTTACGGTGCTTCAGTCAAATTTGAGAATCCTTGGACAAGATAACATAGATAGATATACTATTTAGAAAATATTCTACGATTGTTTATTCTTCGGTATGGCTGTTATTCTATCTGAAGAAGTATACTGCTTAAGTTATTTATGGAAACATTATGAATATGGCAAATAAGGTTTACCTACGCGTAAACTTAGTCGCATATAGCCAACGTTGTTTGCAAATGGGTTTTAAATAGGCCATATGTTAAAATGAGGTTCAAATGAGTTGCGGGATTGCGACATTGAAAGAAATACAAATATCGAATATACGTCGAAAACTTACAACAATCTACCGTGATAAATTGAATCATTTTTGATCGTAAGACAGATCTCTTCTCCTATGGGATGGAATCAGTTGTCTGTATGAAATATCAAACTCGCATTTTTATTTACAATGCGATATTTATTAAGTTACGAGGAATTACACTCTTCGTTATTTATCTTACATGTAATACATATTTGTTGCTACTGGAATTTTATTTTTGATACTCTTCTGCCAATAACAAATTCTTGCTGTTTAAATCATTTATAGTACACACGTTACTTGCACCAGAATGGAATTCCGGTATCATAACAGCAAAAGTAAATAAACTCGTTGTACTGGTTTATGTCTATTTTGAAAATTGTTTTATGGCGACCATTTCTTCTTTTCACGAAAAGTACAGCTATTGCATTTGAATTATACCCGGTTTGTATAAGCATTAGTTTGTTTTATACTTTTAAGTAAGTAATTGAGAAATTAAAGTTGATTTGAATCATGTGAGTATCCTCAATGGGTTTGTTCTCAACTATTTACCATGTCTTTATCCGGTCACTTCATGACAACAGTAGAATACACCTTGACATAGATATAAAACATGTCTGCTTAAAAGTAATATCGAAATATATTTACAGTCGTGTTTGAAACATTGGTGTCATTATCATGTTTGGTGTTTTCTCAGTGAAAGAAAAAAAGTCGAGAGTTGCCATTTGTTTGTTTGAGTGCATCTCGAGGGCTTGGCGTGAAACGGTTGTAACTAAAAACCTATTTTAAAAACCCTGGTTTAGGGGCAATTTTGATCCCTTTGTAAACAATGCAAATTTAGGTGCCATTGCTCAGAACGAGCAATGGCACCTAAATTTTCATTGTTTACCAAGAAAAATGATTTAACGCTTTTAAAGACTTTATGGCGAGGTAATTAACCTTGGTAACAAAATACCAATTTTAGTTACAACCATTTCACGCCAAGCCCTCGATCTGTGAACAGTAAATGACACAGGGGCGTCTGTGCATACGCACAATCTCAGCCGAGTTTTCACTGTACGCCTGGTTTGTATAGAAACCTAAGTAAATATTCTGGAAAATACTCATTTTGTAATGTTTAAACTTTAAATGATACAAAACCCAGAGATGCAATGAGACCCAACATCGCAAACTGCGGCTCATATCTATAGCTTCAATTATACCCAAACAAACAATCATCCTGTATTTATCACGTGATTTTGCATGAACCGTTTATTCCAGATTCAGGAGGACTGGAAGTACGTTGCCATGGTACTGGACCGTATGTTTCTGTGTATATTCACGGTAGCCTGTCTTGTAGGTACACTGGGTATCATACTACAGGCACCCACGTTATACGACAATCGACCCCGGATTACACCGGTGGACGGGACACTCGAGTGTTTTACACCGAACCTACAAATAAATTAGTGGTAATTTGAATATTGTAGATGCTTCGTTGCATTTGTATTGTTTCACTATATAGATAGTTATGTGTATGATATTAGATAATCACTGTCGTAAACGAAAACTAATTTTTAAAAATATTCCTTCACAGGTTGTTAATACTCTGTATTTCCTTACACATTTGAAATCTGTTTTTTCGCTCACATTACTGTGTATTTTATATATTAAACATAATTTCGATGAGATGATTTGAAAACCGATCCTTGGGAATATGTGAAAAGAGAATATCCAGGTCTGACTGAAGCAATCTGACCAGGAAGGTTCCTGTTTGCCATCGAGACATGCAACCAACCCATAACCCTTCGACCACGACAAACCTGAACAAATATTCCACGTCGCGCGAAAACCGACATTCTGGGGTGTTTGCGAGCAGAGAAGACCCAGATCGGCTTGCGCATCCGTGTAATCAGATCAGGATCTAGCTTGTTCGCAATCCAGAAGCCTATAGAAAACGGTTCTCAAAAAGAATCCCTCACAAAAGAAGGTTATTTTACCATAACTGCCAATCAGTTCAAAACCTTTGAATGTCGGTTATTCGGTAAAGCGTGACTCATAAGCCATACTTTTAAACAAAACATCAAATGGTCGGTTTCCTCGTGACGTGACTTTCTTTGTTTCCTGCATTTTATCGTTTGTATACCAACAGCACATTTCCTTCGATATTAGCTAGCATACATGTATATTTCAATGTATGTCTCTAAATTCCTCATAAACGTTGTACATGCATGTATGTGTTATATCAGTTTTGACTGTGCATATATCACTGATAAAATAAAATTGTAAAATGAAAATTCCATCTCAAAGGTTAGAGTCTTACTTTAAAAGTAAACATATCTGAACAGGATTTTAAATTGTAACGTTATCCGTCATTTCTAAGTATTATAGGTGCTTGCCTCCAGATGGAGATCAAAACTTTGAAATGTTGAAACTTCAGCAAATATTGCTAATAGTCACAACAAAGTAAGTAATATATTGGCAGTAAATATGGAAAACCAGTCAATTGAAAGTCATGAAAATGTACAAAATTTGGCTTACTAGGTTTGTCTAACCAGTAAACATGAAGCATACACGATCACTATTTAGATGTCTATTGTACTAAAAAGTAAAATCATAATTTGTTCCCAGAATTATGATTCAAATATTTCAAGACAACTTATGAACAATATTAAAATTGTTACTATACTATCTATAATCTGGAGTTCAGCACACTTATATCTTGACACTTATTTCTTGTCCGTAAAAATTTACAACCAATGTGTCTGTTCATTAACCCATTCCATTATGTATCGAGGGCTTGACGTGAAACGGTTGTAACTTAAAATTGGTAATTTTTTAACAAGGTTAATCACCTCGCCATTAAGTCTTTATAAGCATTAAATCATTTTACTTGGTAAACAATGGAAATTTAGGTGCCATTGCTCGTTCTGAGCAATGGCACCTAATTTGCATTGTTTATAAAGGGGTCAAAATTGCCCCTAAACTAGGGTTTTCAAAATAGGTTTTTAGTTACAACCGTTTCACGCCAAGCCCTCAGTATACTCTTGAAATAAGTTCTTTCTTTACAGATCTTTCAACACAAATCTCTATTCCAGGAACTATGCAAGTAAAAATCCAAACAAGTACACCTCGATCATAACTCGAGATGTGGTTTGGCATGTTTGAATTAACCATTGACTTGTTGCAGACGATTTTAGGGCTCTACGGAAAACAAATTTGTAAAACATTGTGTGGAAAGAAGAAATCGTTCGAAAAGAAGGAATATTTCCTTTTCTCAGTGTGTTTACATATTTGTTTCAATGTCATTGGTTTTTAAACAAAAATAATTTTGTTTCCGAAATCTTTTCCCAACATAATTGGCCGTAAGCATGAGTGTTTAAATACCACATAAAATTATTAAATGAATGAAAAATAAATATTTTTCTTTATGATTTCCTTATTTATTTTTGCGAAAACAAACAAGAAAAATCGCAATGTGTTTTTTTTGCTGTTTTGTTTTAGGAAAAACTGAATAAAAGAATAATTTGATAGAATTTAAGAAATGTTTGCAAGAACCTGATTAAAGATTATGCACGCTATTTAAATGTGCGTACCGGTACATGTACATGTATTTGATTCACTGACAAAAACCTAAAATAAGATTGGTTAAAGTCAACGATAAGTTTGTTTCTAACCAATATTACGAACAACGTCTTTGCAGAGAAAATAACTTTAAAGTGAAAAGTACGACTATGCGTGCGTCCAAGCGCTTTGATGTAATGACAAAGTGTTTTGTAGAAATTGTTTTCCCTGTATATGTTTCACTGACAAGTAAAATAAAAGTCTCATGTACATGTACTTAAAAGAGCGTATACATGTACGTACGCTGTACTGTATCTTGTATTTGAATATGGCTGGGTATAAACCCCTTTTGGTCGACGGGTAAGTGTTCTATTTGAATAAGTTACAACTAATAATAAGATTCTTTAGAAGTTTAAACATGTTGGCACTTTCATAAAAATATATTCTTTTCAAATATGTCTCCATATAAATAAACATGTAAACCATATACACATTATACATCTTTTGTGATGTGTTTACCTGTCATTAAAGCAATCATTTTTACAGCAAGATGATTAAAACTGTTTTTTTCCATTCAAATTAAGGTTAAATACTTTCAGTTGTCCGGATAATAGTTTTTATCCTATCGGACTTTCCAAATAACAATATACCACCATAAATGCGGTACCTTATGTCACAGTGAATCCGTATTGATTTATGGGAACCTGTCTCGTAATTATCTGTCTCGTCTCTTACGAAAAAAGCGACTTAAGGACTTAACAGACAGTGACGACCTAGATAAATTTGCGCCTCCTCACAATCTGATCAGGATCTTTACTGTTCATCATTTAACTCAACAAGCATTACATAACCCTCTCTGAGGAACGGTGATGACAACAATCATTAATAGTATAAAATCCTCTGAAGGTCGGGGTTCGCGGGACGTGACGCATTTTAGCTCTTTTCAATATCATTGACAGACATTAATGCTAACCTGTTTATTATCTCAATTAATGTAATGTTATATTATGTCCTACCATATACTTGGATATGAAACATCAGACAGGTATTTCTGATATTACTGTAACTTTAATTACTAAGAGTGTGTTGTTTCATATGTATATTAAATGTATTTGAGTTTAACAAGCCTATAGAGTAAATACATTACAAAGTACGTAAACATGAACATAATACAAGCAGCCTACTTAAACAACTACATATCACTGCAGCAACATGGTTATTTTAATTAAAAAATGCCTTTTGTGGTCATGAAAATAGAGAAATGTAACATCCGGAACTAATGCAAACTTGAAAACAGTGAGCATATAATATAAATTAGTCTCTGTAGGTCGTCGGTTTCAAACTGTACCAGAAGTTGACTGTTATTAAAGAGAGTTGATCACAAAACAACACATAATAAGAACAGAGTTTGCTTTAAGATTTATATCCGATTTCTGTACCATTTTGAGTCGTTCAAAGTAGTTAATAACCCAGAATAAAGTACGTATAACGTTCTGGAATGGAGACTGTTTTCTCTCTAAAACAATGATGCAATGAACATGGCGTATACTTGGACGATGTCAAGTCAAAATGGGAAATATAATTTTTTTATATAATCAATTTTCTTCATAACATATGGATATTATACAATATTTCAGCGCTGACGGCCAGTTTGAAGTTACATTGGTTACCAAGGCAACGCTACATTCATCGGGACTCATTGTATGGGAGCCACCGGCTATTTATAAAAGTGCTTGTATTATGGACGTCGAATTCTTTCCGTTCGACATTCAGAAATGTTCTATGAAATTCGGGTCTTGGACTTACGACCGTTTTGAGCTCGACTTGCTACACCTTTGCGCAACTGACGAAGACTCAACCGATGTCATCGACCAGGGAATAGATTTACGCGATTTCTACGAGAATGTCGAATGGGACATTGTCTCAGTTACGGCACAAAAACATATCAAACAGTATATATGCTGTATCGAATCATATCCCGATGTTACGTTTTATATAACAATGCGCCGAAAGACGCTTTTCCATACTGTGAATTTAATATTACCATGTGTAGTGATTTCGTTTTTAACAATTCTTGTATTTTATTTACCTTCGAACAGCGAAGAGAAGATAACTCTCTGTATCTCAATTCTTCTATCGCTCACAGTTTTCTTTTTACTGCTGACGGAGATCATTCCGCCGACGTCAATAGTGATACCGTTAATCGGCAAGTACCTGTTGTTTACAATGATTCTCGTGACACTGTCAATCATTGTTACTGTGTTTATTCTATGCATACATTTCCGGTCACAAAACACTCACCACATGTCAGCATGGGTCAAGGTCGTATTCCTGAAAATGTTACCGAAACTCTTGCACATGCGCAGACCTCTCATCCACGACAAATTTAAACAAAGGAAGAAATGTAATGGCGCTCTTGATACAGAGTTGAGTTTTATACGATGCGATGGAATGCACGTGACTTCACAGCCCCAACAGAGCAGGCATGCCACTCAAGAGGACGAGACATGCCCTGCATGTCATCGCTCTAAAAACGACACCGTCTACCCGACAGGTATACGTGACGTATTCAATGACGTCATGTACATATCCGATCATCTGAAAGACAACGAGGACCATTCAAAGGTAGTTCCTATTCGGCCCTGACTTTCACTTTAGTTCTGTAATGTAACAAGATTTTTTAAAAACGTTAAACCAAATACTATGCATTTGAGCAACTCTGCACTGGAAGAAAATAGAAATATGCATTTGACATACGTGCGATCTGGGTCTATACTATAGGTTGAAAACTCGACTTGGCCGAGTGGTTATCGCGGTGAATTTAAAACCCAGCGTCCCGGGTTCGATTTCCGATCGAGGCGGTCCTGCTAGAGTGCCCATGTGCAAGGTACATTTATTTGCCTATAGAACTAATTTGTTTACCAATGGATAATGAATACGTTTTCTGTCTCGGAAGTTTAACTGAAATAATGTTGAAAAGTCGTAAAACCCAAGCAAAACAAACACAGACCAAACATTGCTGATGAGATCCATGGTTCATTGTTGTTCTTCTATTATTATCGTTACAGATAGTCGAAGATTGGAAGTTTGTTGCTATGGTACTGGACCGAATGTTCTTCTGGGTGTTTACGTCTGCATCTCTAATGGGGACGTTTGGAATACTGCTACAAGCACCCACTATATACGACGACAGAACAGCTCTAACAGCCGACACCTATGTTAATAATCTATGTTGATATACATGTTTGTGCCTGTTGACTACGTACATATTATATTTTGGCAGAATGATAGTTGATACCCAAATGATATGGTTTATAAATAGTCCACTTCTCCCACAAGTTAGCATATTTACACCGACCGAGTATTGTATAGATCTAGTTCAACATCGTCGTATAAAGATTGTATATAATCTCATCTGCGCTCTAGAAAAAGCGCTTTATCTTAACTTAAACTCTGTCTCTTTAGTACCCACTACATAGGGTTTCGTTAAGTAATAAGAGATGTTGGAAAATATCTGTTTACTTCTCTGTATCTGCACTGCATGAAAATTGGGATTTAATTTAGAGTAAATTTTCCTAAATTCCGAAATTTACTTACACATGTGCAAGTAAATTTCGGAATTTAAGGAAATTTACCTCTAAATTAAATCCCAATTTTCGTGCAGTGCTAGTTCTCTGGACTGATTGTTTATGTTGAACTATTAAATTTAGATCAGCCAATATTATGTGTACGTATTAGTCTTGGAAATAAATTCCATGTACACTTTTACGCACACGCTTTTATTAATAATGATTACATAACAAGGACATTATTTAAAAAAGATTATGGACGCAATAGTAACAGCCGATTTAGAAAACAGTGTTGAAAAAATAGAATAGATGCAAATGAGTATTTTTCAACATTTGTCCACGACATATTTTAAATTACCATGATATACTTCTAATGTTCGAGATACACCTATGTTTTCTTTAATCATAATTAGCAGTCGTCTATTACCCTTTTCCCACATACAACACATCTGCATCAGACAACTTTGATAATGTCTTGGCAAAAGTGTGAAAAATCCCAATAAATGAGATTTGTATTATTAAATAGTGTTGAAAACACTGTGGCAAAAGGAGAAATTGCTCATCATGAGCAATTTCTTCTTTTGCCAGAGTGTTTTCAAACGTCATTTGCTGCAGAGGCTTCAGAAAGCGTCTATATGTGGGAAAGGGATAAAATACCACATCAGGTATATCTTTTTTTAAGCTTCTGCACGATACGGTTTCGAACTCACAACCCCTGAATAGCTTCGCTACGTACTAAGGTACCAGGGCTCGGTGCGCTGCATGTCAGGAGCGCATACTAAGCGCCTGAGAGACGAATTCTAAAACATTGGAGCATGAATATAACATTTAAAGCAATATAAAATTTCTGTACAAGGTTTGGATTTCTATTTTTATTTTTTAAATATATGTAGCTTCTTTGTTTAATCTAGCATTCCGTCCTTTTCTTTAGATTCGTTTATTTGGAAAAGGTAGAGAACGTTATCGGGTTAAAGTATAATAATATCCAAACACAATATTGTAATATTGATTATGATGCATGTTTAGCTTCTTTCAATAAATACAGAAAAAGAGTTGAAAACAAAATTGGAAAAGGAAGAACCTACTCGTTTAGAGCAAATTCTTCCTTTTCCTAAATGTTTTGAAAATCATTTAATATTGATGAGAAGAAGAAGACACTTTTTCATCAACTCTTCGCCATGTTAATGTATTACTTTTGAAACATAAGAAGCGAAGTGACATGTTTTATTAACCTTTTCCCTCATACGACAAATCTGCAGCAGACGACTTTGAAAACATACACGAACAATTTGGAAACTCCCTTTAAATGAAGGAACAATAATTTAATAGAGATGCTAACATGTTGACAAAAGGAGAACTTGCTCGTTTTAAGCAATTTCTTCTTTTGTCGCCATGTTTATTAAATGTCGTCTGCTGCAGATGCGTCAGAAAGCGTCTACATGAGGGAAAAGGTTCAGATTCGATTAGCACTTATGCAATGTCACACGAAAACCGAACTCGGTCGCGCAAGCCAATGGCAATACAAATGTAGTATTGGCTTCCTTTCCGGCTCCCTGTCGCTCACGGTTGTGGAGCCAGCATAACGACTTACGATGTGGTTTCGGGGTAAGCTTACCAGTAGTGCTGCTGAATTGCCCAGAAAACACTTTGATCCGAAATACTGTTGTAAGCGGTAATAAACATATTAAACCTTTCCCACAAATAGCAAAACTGCAGCAGACGACTTTGAAAATATCTACTCAGAAATATGGAAAATCTCTATATTTATAGGTATAATTACGGACAAAAGTTAAAAACAGTGTAGCAAAAGGAGAAATTGCTGGTTTTGAGCAATTTCTCCTTTTGTCATGATGTTTTCAAAAGTCGTCTGCTGCAGATGCGTCAAAATGTGTCTATAGGTGGGAAAGGGTTTAAACATACAAACACTTGCAATTCGAGGTACTGGATTAAGAAACGATATCGATCAAATTGCATACGTCTTGCTAAGTTTGCTTTGGGTCACTACCATTCTCAAAAGTCATACGGCTACATGGCTAACAATGAAGATCCTGGTAAAACTGTGCGGAATGATCGCTCAGATGTCGGTGTTCGTGTGATTTTGTCCATTGTATCTATTACTTCACATTAGCGATGTCTTGTTCATTTATTAAATACAACCGTTTTAAATATGTATTAATGTATTATATGTATACATATGTGTTGAAAAGTTCATAGTTTTTATTGTTTAATGCAACATTAAAACCAACAGTGATATTTTGATAAAACTGTAACAATAAAAATCCGGAATATTTTTCGTTTGACAAAACAAAGGAGGTTAAATCCTTTAACACGTAAACATATGCATTTTGACGCATTTGAAATAGATGACTTTTGAGCAAGTTCCTTTTATTTTGTCTAAATGTTTTCAACTCAATTACATTATTATACTTCATCCAAAGAGATTTTCCATAGTTGTTTCTAGACATTTTTCAAAGTCCGCATTGGCCAGTAAATAAATCCCCTTTTCAATATTCCAATTGTATCCTACTGACGGACAACCGATTTGCAATCAGTATTACACATGTGAAATACAATTTTCCAAATAAAGATGTTATAAGAAAACAACATCAAGCAAAGTCCGACGTGGTATTCACACAGCCGGATGAAAACTCATCATGCTCCAACAGAAGATCCCTCTCTCTTGTTGCACGTGTAAGAGTAAATCATATTATCAGGACCCTATAAGGACTGTATTCATGTGTGGTAGGATTTGTTTCATGTAAATTCCTGATTGTTTATAAATACGATTGCGGTCATTCGTTATTGTGTCCTGATAGCAATCTTCGTCCGTCTCCAAGGAATAAGGAGACACGTTAATTCGAATAGGACTCATAGTACAGACTTGATTGTTTATTTTCGGCGTGCTTTGGGGGAAACCCAACCACGTGCTATCTACCAGCATCAATATTGGTTGATCAGCATGTGTCTTCGGTCGTCATCTCCATTAATTGACAACAAATGTCTGTCTTTTTTCTCGTGACACGGTTCATATGGTGATTTACCCTTTGCCACATACAACAAATTTACAGCAGTCGTATTAAATAACAGACAAAACATATGTTAATTCTCTTCAGATGAATGTGAAAAAATTAATATAGTTGAAAACATTGTGAAAAGGGGAGAAATTACTCATGTTGTGCAATTTCTCCTTTCGCCACAATATTTTCAAAAGTCGTCAGCCGCAGAGGCGTCAAAAAGCGTATGTATGTGGGCTAGGATTAATGATTTACCAACCTACAATCTTCAGGATAACTCGTGTTACTAATTCGATACAAATGTTCTTCATACACGTAATGTAGTAGATAAAGCTTCTGCCCCATAACCTGGAGATCAGGGTTCGATTCTCGGTCGAGTAATACCAACGACTTTCAAATTAGGAGTACTTCCCTCTTTGTCGCTCAGTGCTGTAGCAGTACGACTGATCAGCGGCAGGTATACAGGGTACTGGTAATTTAACCAGGAAACGCTATGAAACCGTAGAACACCATCAACACGTATCAGTCTATACACACATAACTAGGGATGAGCCAACCCATAGGAAAGTCCACCTTAAGGCATTTGATGTGATTTGCTGATGAAGTCATTTCTTGTCCAATCCTATAAAATGGTAACTTAATTAGTCGCTGTCCAAATCCCTCTGTCGGTATATCTAATAGGAAATGTCATGATTTGCATTTTTATGAACTCCTCCATGGGAGTCCCTCTTGTAATATTGGTTATCAATAGAACATTTTGATATGTCTACATTTTAGTTTGTTTAATATTTCCCTTCTGTTGTCTATTTCTGGGCTTTTCTCAACTATAAACAAGGGAGAATTTATCCGTTGTCTAATATGAAGCATCATTTTTAATATGTCGACTTGCTTTTATTGTTTTATTATTAAAATAAGTAGAGGAATCGAATCGGAGTCGTAACTTGCTGCAATTGACTTTAAAGCGCCACATCCCCGAGCGCCAAGAAGAGAATTCACTTTCATTTGAATTATCAGACGTTTAAATTATCTATATTTTATAATATGCTTGCAGCTTGAGATTGTACGAAAATGAACACAAATGTAAAGAAGTTTGTTTCAAATACAGCAAAATAATTTGTGTAAGGGTTTCTCACTTTGTCAAACATTTATTTTGTATTCGTTTTTCGGTCCATTCAATATTATGTATTTAAGACAGAAATCTTCGAACATTTTACAATTAACGGCTATAACGATATGGGTATATACTAATAAAGTCTTATTTTTGTCAACACCACGCTCCACACGCCTCGTGGGTCCTTGTAGACCCCCACTGGAGCGGGAAACGCTGTGACACAGTCTGATTTATGTATTTCCTGGTCACAAGCACCAGTAGCTCGCAGTCGTGTGGCGCGGCATAATGCCGTTAACCCTTTTCCACCTGCAAACGCATTTCAACGCAATAGCAGAAGACGACTTTTAAAAACATTGTGGCCAAAAGTGAAATTGCTCATGATGAGCAATTTCTCCTTTGGCCACAATGTTTTCAACTTTATTTAACAATTCAGCTATCTTTTATGGAGATGTTTCAGGTTTTTGTCACCTATGTTTTCAAAGTCATCTGCTGTTGTATGTGGTAAGGGGTTAATTGTAATCATTTCCTGTGAGACTTTCGCAATTGCGATAGACATTGTGTTAAGTGACATCGCATCGTGCTCTGAAATCATGACTGATATGCAATTAAAGGGAAGGAACTCGCATTATTATTAATATAGTGCATCAAAAAGGGGCCGTCTAGTATCACCACTTGTTGTTGTCTTATTGTAATGATTGATTATTTTTAGTGTTTTACGCCGTTTTCAACAAACTGTCAGGTATATCATGGGGTTCCAAAGTAATTTACCAGTACCTCTGGTCCATTAATCCTGAAGCTAGCGAGTTAGTCGTAAAGCTATCCCTACAGTCCGGAGCGCCAAGAAGGAAAAGCCATTACTATCATATTTAAAGAACTTGGGATGAAACGGCCGTGTTTCGAACCCGCGACCCCCTGCACACGAGATGGAAAAACTACCACTACACCATCGAGGCGGACATGAAGCTTTGTTACTGTGGCATTGTTAGTGTGTTTGCAAGGTTTTAATTAATGTGTCTGTCTTCTCCTTTGTATGCTTAGCAAAAGAAATATCCTTATATATATATTAATAAGTAGGTTTAATAAACTGCATTACGTTCAGTTATTTCAGGTAATTAATATATAAAACGTTACACTTAACCTGCGATGCACAGTTTTAAACTGCCATATGTATAAATATAATGGGTGCTACATGTTAACCATTATTATCACATGTGCATCCAGCATTTATCTAGAAACAGCCTACGCATCACCACAGTAACTGTTCGCCAATTAAGTCACATAGTTGTTCTGGGGTCTTGTCAAAGTTTAACTTCGCAAAAGTCAGGCAAGGGTCAGAAAGAAAGGCGAATAACTTTCCCACGGTTTTCCGTCTATGATCTATAATTTATGATCTTCTATTGCTTAAATAGGACAAAGAAAATATATACTGTGTAAATATTAGCTTTATGTATGAACTTGTCTGTTTAATTACGACACAAATGACAAATAAATGACATACTAAAATGGGCAAATGATGACAAGCGTGATTAAAACCTAGCCATATTATAAACGCTTCTTTACTTATATAAGTTTCGCAAAGTTCTTACATATTGAGAGGTTACACCCATCTGAAAAACAAAGATTCCAGAATCACTGTGGAAATTAAACAGTTAAAGAGTATGTAAGACAATTGTAGATGAATATAAACCTTTATTTCAATGCAACACGTTTTTATTGGAAAATGTATGTAATCAATTGCATTTCGATCTATAAAATTAAAAACATGATGATACCTGTTTTAGGAACTCGTCAGCTTATAGTTTAAACACGTGCATCTACATGTAATACATTTAATTAAAAAAGCATGTACATATTCTGACAAAGGCTGTTTTGTTAACCACGCTTAACATACACGAGTCAAATTAAGCAAATGTAAGCTGACATTTGAACATTGGAGTATACATATAGATCAGGTTAAATTATTTTGTTAGCCATATTGTTGCCTCTCTGAATAGTTCGAACACTGAAAGTCCATAACAGTCTGAGAACGTCGTAATCAGAGCAGGATCTTGTCAGTCCGTGGTCTAGCTGATTTATAACCAGCGATGCTTCTGGCGAACAGCTATGTTAGAAACCAAACAGCAACAAGTAAAAAATAAACCCAAATACAACACATCTGCAGCAGACCACTTTGAAAACGTCAAGGTAAAATATGGAAAATATCCATTAATAAACTATAATTTATTGAGTAGTGTTAAAAGCAATAATACAAAGGAAGAAATAATTATTTAAGAGCAAATTCTGTTTTTGCCGCAACAGTGTTTTCAGAATTCGTCCTCGTCAAAATTCGATTACATGAAAGAAACACTTAAATAGCAAATGGCATTTACTTTCAAAAATCTGAACGTCGATCTTCGTAAAACTGAAGGTCGTTTTGTATGTAAAACTGAAGGTCGGTTTGTATATGTCTAGGCTCAAATATTGATGAAAGACGTCTTACTATCTATCGTCTTATCGTTCCGATCACAATGACAAATATCGTCTATCCTTTCCCTCATCTACGGAACCCTAGATCCTTTTGCAACTACGTCCCGGTTAACTTAAATCAGATTGGGGGGCCTTATGTTTGCTTATTCGTGGGTAGTCAATATAGTTACTACGTAAGTTATCCTCATATTTCCGTGAGATGTTGTGTGTGAATAAGCTTAACAATTACTTTGTGATAGAAGATTTCTCCTACAAAGCGTTTAACCTAGGACGGTAAAGTATTCAGATGTCTGTGTAAACTTACTTATTGAGAATTAATTAAAGAATCTATAGAAATGTTAATCTTTTCTCTCCTATATACACTTCAGTCAACTTGTAAACGAGCCACGCCACACATAAACGACCTTCGTTTAAATGAGAAATAGATCGAGGGCTTGGCGTGAAACGGTTGTAACTAAAATCGGTAATTTTTTACCAAGGTTAATCACTTCGCCATAAAGTCTTTATAAGCGTTAAATCATTTTTCTTGGTAAACAATGGAAATGTAGGTGCTCGTTCTGAGCAATGGCACCTAAATTTGCATTGTTTACAAAGGCGTCAAAATTGCCACTAAACCAGGGTTTTCAAAATAGGTTTTTAGTTACAACCGTTTCACGCCAAGCCCTCGAGATGTTAACGAGCACATTACGAACGTGTATATAGTCGGTTCTTTGTCAAAACAATTTCCCATAGGCATCTAGATTGCCCCTTCTTTGAATTAAAGGTCTGAAAACGAAGATCCTGACCTGAAGATACGCGATGTGAGCCGAATCTTCGTTGGTTGTCGAGTTTCGAAGGTCGATTTTCGCGTGGCGTTATCCGTATAACACCTATTCAGCGATAAGTATATATATTGAGTTCTCAATATAAAAGATAACGCATCAATGAAATTTAAATTTAAACAAATTTTAGAAGATTCTTAACAAAGGAAGTGGTCTAGTGCTTCTTAACCAAAGCGTTATTCCTTGGTCATGATGTATCATGCCTGAGTCGCCCCACGCAAAAATCATCGACATTTTGATGATATTTACGATAATGACATGTTTTACCTAATTACCTACTGATATATGGATGTACTGTTAAATGCTTCATGTATTCTTATACGCCCAGGGTCCAATTCCACCAATCTTACTTAACGCAAAGTAATACTTAAATATTTAAATGCATGTCTCAACATTTTCCCCCTAAAAGTTTGTAAAACGTGAATGGTGGGATGTATTCAGTTAAATTACTAAATTGACATGAATAGTTATCTTGCTGACTAATAATACATGTTATGAAATTAAATATTTAGGCATTTTTATTGGGAATACAAAAATGATGAAATATACTTTTAAGTAGTTATTATTTAGCTCTAAGCAATGTTCGTGTACTTGGAACCAGATCACAGACAGTGAATGGCCTATCCGATTGCGGTGGTGCACGTTGATCTAAATATATGCATTTCGCAACAATACTCCAAAGACCGGTCTTTTTGTGATTTTAATTTAATATACACGAGTAATGGTTGACCGAACGCGCGTGTGCGTTAAGGTACACGTTGGCATGTCTGATTGTTGGACGCGGTTCAGATCGGCATGTTCATCTATTTCATCCAATCAGAATCAACACAGGTTGAAAGAAGTTTATAACAAGCGTTTGTCAGTTGTATATGAACAGTTGTTGATCAGACTTTACGGCTGCCAGGATCTACATTGTCCACAACATGGAAAAATAAGATTAAACGGCTCGAACGTACAGACTGATCTCGGTACATTGTGTTTGAAATTGTAGTGTAGAGTCGCCGTTCATTACTGTATAAAATAAGATTAAACGGCTCGAACGTACAGACTGAGCTCGGTCTATTGTGTTTGAAATTGTAGTGTAGAGTCGTTCATTACAGAATGCATGTATTAACAAGTCACGTATATCGGGATATGGTTTAAGCTTCATTCTAACATGACGTTGTTTTCCTTGCCTATAGAGAGCGAAGAAAATAACCGTTGATTATTCGTCAATAACCAATGGAAATGCACTACTTTTCACATTGGCTATTCCAGTTATCCCCCCTTGTATAAGCCTGTCATTCAGCGTCACGTGATGTAAAGAAACATACATGTGTATACTACGTCGTCTGCAATGGCTGACTCGATATTTTATTTATTTTATTTTTATTTATTTTACATTGATTGCGAAACAAGCTTTCAGCTTGGATTAATCATGCTCGATGTCTGCTTCCTGGAGACTTAACCAGTACTCGTGCCGTTTTGTGTGGAAAAATCTCAAAGACAGGACCCGCTCATCACGGGACGCGAACCAGGGACCTTTAATACGAGAGGCCGACGCTCTACCTCTGCACCACTGTAACGTTATGACGTCAAACCGCTCACGTGACGTCACTTTCCTAGTCACGCCCACAGAAAAAATTTAAGTTAAGAACCCCTATTAAAAGCTTTCTCCAAGAATCCAAACTAAATGTATGAGAAATCTAAACACACCGTTGTTTGCACTGGATCTCGGACAAGTTTTAGGTTGAATTTCAGGTTTCTAGCTGATTCCGTTATTTGCTGGTGCGAGATCTACAGAAATATGTTGTGAAAATGTCGATTTTTCAGGTTTTAACCTAAAAACTATCTGAAACTAGATTATTCCCAGATATAACGAACACGCCCAGACCTAGATCACATTGAGTTCTATAAGTGTGGGGAATTTCAGCGAAATTTCTTTGTCCTCAAATCGCTGAATTTTCGGACACATTGTGACACAATAGCCCTGTAGACATTCGTTCCGTAGAACAGAATAGAATAATTCTGCTCCACTACACTCATTCTATACATATTGTTAACTTGTGTAGTACAATGAAAACTAAATAATTAATTAAATAAAATTACATTGTCTTGTTGCTGAGTCTACCCCTCTTTGTCGTTTTTTTCTGCAGTTATGCGTATAATGCAGTGGGTAGTCACAATTGATGGAACAGCAAACTGGTGGGTAAACTGGTTTGCTAAATAGTGCATTTATTTCCCTTTGTTAAGGTGTCGGGTCATGTTAGAATCGAAATGAAACTATCAAAAACCGTGGGTTATTGGCGAATAACCAATGGTTTGTCGTTCTGATGCGTTGTAATTAACCACTCAGGCCGTAGGCCTTCGTGGTTAATTCCTGCGCATCAGAACTCCAAACCATTGGTTATTCGCCAATAACCCACGGTTGTTGATAGTTTATTTCTTAATTCAAATACAAAGGTGTGTTTGTATTGTGCTTTATGCTTGTTTTAACAGTATTGCAGTCATAATACGGAGTTTCATGGAGTAACATACCGGTATTACAGATAAAACTAGTCCTGCAACCTCGAGCGACACGGATGAAAGCCACTACTTTTAAAAGTATTTGGTGTATCCATTTAGGTATTTAACCCTAGTCTCCGTTTCTCGATGCGGACGTACTAAACACTTCACCACCGAAATAGTTTTAACTACCAAGATGCTCAACGTGAAGTTAAAAGCTTTTAACTTGAAGAAGCCAATAATTTGATCTAAATGGCATATCGGTATACCTAATGCTAGCTTTATTGCCATTAGCCCGCCTGGTGGCCATTCCTTTTCGCTAAATGTGTTCCTTATTTCCTCTGCGTACCCCTTTGGACATACAACACATTTGCACCAGACAACTTTGAAAAACATCTCAGCAAAACCATTAAAACTCTCTTAAAAGGAAAGTATAATGGCTGAATACAGGAAATCATGCTTATTATGAACACTTTCTCCGTTTGCCACAACGTTCTCCAAAGTAGTCTATTACAGACATGTCAAGGTACGTCTGCAAATTGGAAAGGTTTAGTAATTTGTGGCCAAAGCTACATGCGAGAATCCGTCAAAATGGAAGGTTATTAGCCCAGCCCCAGAAATGATATGTTAATATCAAAGCAACAGTTTCTACACGCTGTCTGTCTGATGCATGAAGGGGTTAACCATTTCCCTCATAGAACAAATCTGAAGCAGACGACTTTGAACATATTTTGTCAAAAAATAGAATATCTTCATAATCGAATGGATAACCTATGACTAAAAGTGGAAAACATTGTGGCAAAAGGAGAAATTGCTCGTTTTGAGCAATTTCTTTTTTTGTCACTATGTTTTCAAAAAGGCGTCTGCTGCAGAGGCGTCATAAAGCGTCTATATGAGGGAAAGGGTTAAGGTTTGGATATAAAAGGAACTATTCACACGCACTGTCAACGTATACGTATTACAGAATTTAAATAAATACTCATTAAATTGGAATATATGAATGAACCTGCTCAAGTAAAAATGCGATTAGTATAGATCTAGACGAGTCTACGCATTCGCACATACTCGTATAGATTTACACTTTTCACAAATTTCTGACCGGTGCTTTTTACAACTTCTGGTGGGTTAAGACGATTTTGATAAAACAGAAAAAAATGCACAGGATGATCTGATTCGACACTATTTACAAATCTCAACGTTTATCATTTTGCATGATCGGTCACACATACTCTTTTATGTGGTATACAAACAGAAGACAGCACTTCGCTTATAACGATTTAATTATTATTAAACAGATACTCTATCATTTAACCGAGTCTGACTGTCTCAGAGTATACTGGTTAAGGTGTCAGCCTCGGGAGTGGAGGGTCTGGGTTCGATACCAAAGACGTTACAAATTGTAGTAATGCCTTTCATCTTTGGCGCTCAGGGTTGCGAGAATAGCAGGGCGACTAATGAATCTACGTCCAGATAAATCATTCCGACAGTAATGGTAGTTTACCAAGGAAATGGCGTTTTAACTGAACTTCTTTTGAACATGCCGGAAAACCTCATTACAACAGATGATAATGTGCCTTGGTAATATCCCAAGCAATGGAAACTGTTTAGAACTAGTAGGATATGGGCAGTATATTGATTGATTGATTGATTGATTGGGGTTTAACGCCGTTTTTAACAATTTCTCAGTCATATCACGGCGGCCAGTTAACCTACTCGTGTGTTTCCTAGTTTTCGCACACCAGTACTCCACACAACAATCTTCTCAAGCAACTGGCTGCTTTTCCACATAGACTTAGCCCAATGGTGGAAGACGAAAGACGCATGTCGCAATGACTTTTGTCAAACGTCGGAAAGAAAGTTGGCCGAGCCGAGATTCGAACTCACAACCCATGGATTGACAGCCCGCGTCGTTACCGACTGAGCTACCGGGACTCGACTATGGGCATTATAAGAGCAATCTCTGTACGTGCTTAGGTTTATTCCGTCCATATGGGTAAAAGTATAAGTTCTGAAGAGTGTAGGTATAGATCAGACCAACTTAGACCTAGTAGAAAATATACACAAGCTTCCAGAAACGTATATCAATGTAATGAAAGGAATATGTGAACAGTGTAGATTTTGATCAGGCTGTTTGGATGCGCACACTAATCTGGACATTCACTTTTTACAAAAGCCAGGTTGTACCCTTTTTTCCCATGTTTGGGCTTATTTGGAAACGTCTTAACCCTTTCCCACCTGCAGACGCATTTTAACGCAATAGCAGCAGACGACTTTTGAAAACATTGTGGCCAAAGGTGAAATTGCTCATGATGAGCAATTTCACCTCTGGCCACAATGTTTTCCACTTGTAGTCATTGGTTATCCATTCAATTATAGTGATTTTCCATTTTTTGACAAAATATGCTCAAAGTCGTCTGCTGCAAATTAGTATGTGGGTAAAGGGTATATGTAATCCTTTATGAAACCAATAATTGGACTCCAAAACATCGTGATAATATGATGCATAAAACGAAGAAACCTCTTTTCACATGTTGCGGTTCAGAGTTTTCCGTACACCTATGGGAATTCAAGCGTCGTGTCAATAGTGCAAGTTAATAGGCGTGGCAGTAAGGCACAATAACTATTTACCTGCCTTCCAAGGTGTAATTATCTTCTCATTCTTCTCCGTTCACGTTCACGCCGCTTGCAACTGTTTCTCAGTTATATAACGGCGTTCCCCTGGTAACTTACCAGTACTACCGGTATCATTTACCCTGACATCGATGTATCATCCGTAATGATATCCCCGGAACCACGAGAGCAAAGTTGAGGATCATTACCACAATTCGTATATGTTTAGTCTTCGGTATTACACGCGCTCTCAAAGCGGACGCTCTAACCACCACGTAGACGGTCATCTATCGGTGACTATGATACGTGGTTCTCGGAAAACTAGCTTAAGGTCAATTGCGGGTATTGCAGATTCATATTGACCAGCATACCCTCGTAGTTCGATCCGAATCTACAGTGTTCAACAATTATTAGAACATTATAGTTATACCATACGTCTGCCAAATAGTCTGTATTCTGATCATATAGCATATACAAACACTATATCTCCGTTGTGTAGCGGTTAGAGTATATATTGTCTATACGAACGGTGCTATAGGGACAACAACACGGTAACGAATTTGCGACCACTCTAGACCCAGATCACCATGCGCGTCCTAACAGTTTGATCTGTATCTACATTGTTCGTTAATAAGTAAAAGAAAAGATCAATATGCCTCTGACATATAGAGTACATTTAATTTAAGTAGTCTAGATGTAGCTGCATTCATTGTCTGCTTTCTACAAAAGTCATAAGTTCTCTAAGGTAGGTTTTCGTTCGTTGAGTGCAATAATCACTTCACATAATACACCAATGTCAGTGTTTCATATAGAACGTCTGATTGACATTAAATCATGAAAGAAAAAAGGAAAAAAGCCCTAAAGTAGGGTCATTCACAAAGCACAAAGCCAGGATGAAACATAATATAACATGTTTTTAATTGCAGGGGTAGATAAATGTCAGCAAACATTCGTTTGAAAGGAACTACGAAATCCCCTACTGCTGGGGTTAATGGAATCACGTGTATAGATGTACTGTACTTTTCGTAAACAAAATCTGCACCAGAAATTTTGAAAAACTCGACGCTAATATATACAAAAAAATCTACGATAGAAAGTATATTAATTAATAAATAGTTGAAATGATAACAGTATTTGGCGAAAGCTGAAAATATCGTTTCAAAGGGAGAAAGTGCTGATTATAAGCAATTTCACCTTTGCTACAATTGCGTCAAAATGCGTCTGCATTGAAGAAAATCTTAACCCTTTGCCACAAACAAAATCAATACAGCAGACAACTCTGAACATGTCTAGGTAAAATAATTGGAAACTCTTTATTTTGGCATATGAAGAAATTGCTAACAATGAACAATATCTCATTTTGCCAATATGTTTTTTAAAAGTCGTGTGCTGCATGTAGAAGATTACAAAGGCGTCTGCATTGGAAAAAGCCTTACCATTTCCACATACAATACATCTGCATCATAATAAGAAATTTCTCCTTTTGGCAAATTATTTTAAGAATAGGCTGCATGCAGATGCGTAAACATGCGTCTGTATTTTGGAAAGGGTTAAGGATCGTTTTAAGTTTTAAAATACCTTTTACTTAAAGATACAGTCCAGACATAGATTGATCCGTCCCGCGAGAAAACAAAACATTCGCGCAGGCTAATCCGGGCCGACACATTCCGTCTCTGGGGGATAGAGGTAAAGAGTAAAGATTCCTGAAACAGAAAATCCACAGGAGGCGAAAAGTGCCTGTCCGGATTAGCCTGCGCGGCATCCTTTGGATGATCCGGGTCGATACTTTACGCAGAGTCCACAATGTTGGTTTCTCGCGGAACGGCTCATATCAATATATCTGCGTAATGTATCGACCAGATCAGCCTGCGCTGTCCGCGCAGACTGATCCGGCCGACACATTCCGTCTAAGGGGGGATAGATAGAGTAGTGATTCCTGAAACAAAAAATCCACAGGAGGCGAAAAGTCCGGATTAGCCTGCGCGGCATACTTTGGATGATCCGGGTCGATACTTTACGCAGAGTCCACAATGTTGGTTTCTCGCGGAACGGCTCATATCAATATATCTGCGTAATGTATCGACCAGATCAGCCTGCGCTGTCCGCGCAGACTGATCCGGCCGACACATTCCGTCTAAGGGGGGATAGATAGAGTAGTGATTCCTGAAACAGTTAATCCACAGGAGGTGAAAAATGTCTGTCCGGGTTAGCCTGCGCGGCATACTTTGGATGATCCGGGTCGATACTTTACGCAGAGTCCACAATGTTGGTTTCTCGCGGAACGGCTCATATCAATATATCTGCGTAATGTATCGACCAGATCAGCCTGCGCTGTCCGCGCAGACTGATCCGGCCGACACATTCCGTCTAAGGGGGGATAGATAGAGTAGTGATTCCTGAAACAAAAAATCCACAGGAGGCGAAAAGTCCGGATTAGCCTGCGCGGCATACTTTGGATGATCCGGGTCGATACTTTACGCAGAGTCCACAATGTTGGTTTCTCGCGGAACGGCTCATATCAATATATCTGCGTAATGTATCGACCAGATCAGCCTGCGCTGTCCGCGCAGACTGATCCGGCCGACACATTCCGTCTAAGGGGGGATAGATAGAGTAGTGATTCCTGAAACAGTTAATCCACAGGAGGTGAAAAATGTCTGTCCGGGTTAGCCTGCGCGGCATACTTTGGATGATCCGGGTCGATACTTTACGCAGAGTCCACAATGTTGGTTTCTCGCGGAACGGCTCATATCAATATATCTGCGTAATGTATCGACCAGATCAGCCTGCGCTGTCCGCGCAGACTGATCCGGCCGACACATTCCGTCTAAGGGGGGATAGATAGAGTAGTGATTCCTGAAACAGTTAATCCACAGGAGGCGAAAAGTGCCTGTCCGGATTAGCCTGCGCGGCATACTTTGGATGATCCGGGTCGATACTTTACGCAGAGTCCACAATGTTGGTTTTATCGCGGGACGGCTCATATCAATATATCTGCGTAATGTATCGACCAGATCAGCCTGCGCTGTCCGCGCAGACTGATCCGGCCGACACATTCCGTCTAAGGGGGATAGATAGAGTAGTGATTCCTGAAACAGTTAATCCACAGGAGGTGAAAAATGTCTGTCCGGGTTAGCCTGCGCGGCATGCTTAGGCTAATCCGGGTCGATACTTTACGCAGAGTCCACAATGTTGGTTTTATCGCGGGAAGGCTCATATGCAATGTCTCGGATAACGTTTTGAGTCTCAAGTTGTTCAAATGGATCTTCGCCCATGATGAATATTCCAATAACGCATGGGTATCAAAGTTGAACAGAATGCCGATACGCGGTTAAATTGGACCACTTCTACATTTAGTAGTTAGCTTGCTACTGAGACATGTATTCGTATAATATACTTCTCTCCGAGTTAGGGAGAAAACATTAGGCGATATCTATTTAACCTGGAGACAGTTCTTGGACAGATCTCTTTCTGGAATAATAAGATTCATCCATAGAAAGAGATATATCTCCTTGTTACAGAAAGATGCCTTTAATCAGAGAGATTCTTCAAACTAGATAAATATTTATCCGTCTTAAGATATATATATTTTTTTATCTTTGTTAGACATTTAAGAAACAGCTTATTATGTAAACAAAAACATGCATTTTGTAATACATTAAATGAAAAAGGCACGGTTACATTTTAACAATAATCATCATTCAATGAAAATGGAAAAAGTACTGTGAATGTAATTATACTAAGAGATTGTAAGTGAAGAATGTACCCTTCGTACTTTGTCCTTTATGTATCAATCGTACTGGCGTTAATTTACCATGTTTGCATCGAATTGTGCAGAAAAATTAGAGACGTATCTCTTTTACATAGGACGGAGCAGATGTATAGGTTGATCTGAATCTACACTATTCACGAATACCCACGCGTATCTATTCGCATGATCGGGCTCAAATAATAAAACAGCTTGCCATATTCAACAGCTTACGCGGCATAGATACAGATTGTGTGAACTGCTTGTGCATGGACATAGGTCGCGATCAGACAGGTAATGCATGGAGTGTAGTATTGACAATCAACAGTTTCTCCTTACCAACTAAAACTGCCTTTTGTATATAAATATCAGTTCGTGGTAGAGAGGATGCATATAAGAGATAGTGTGTATCGGATATATAAAATCTCGAATTATCTGAAGAAAAATGAAATCGTAGACGACAAAAGGGGAAGATAAAATATACAGAGTTAAGCAAATTAACAACATACGCCCTTTTGTAATCTGTTTTACATGGTCATGTATTTGCTTATCTAGTTATCTATCAACACTCTATTGTACAGGTATGTTATAGAATATCGAATCAGATTAAAATAATAAAACGAGATCGACGACGACAAAAGTGGAGCATAAAAGATGTTAAGAAAACTAACCACACACGCCCCCTCTTTATAGATTTAACATGGACATTTATTTACTCATCTTTCAATTCACCAAAACTTCAATTAACTTAATAATCTGACATACCCCCTGTGTCGTGTACTCAAGCTGATACAGGTTTTATTTCTTATAATTGATGGGACACTTGAACAATAAGTAAACACTTACCTACATACAGACGTTTTCTGACGCCTCTGAAGCAGAGGAAATTTGAAAAAAATGTTGCAAAAGGAGAAATTGCTCAGAATGACCCATTTCTCCTTGTGCCATTATATTTTCAACTCTATTCAATAATTATAATACTTTCATTCATACAGATTTTCAATGTTTTGCTACCTGTTTTCAATGTCGTCTGCTGCGGATTTGCTGTATGTGGGAAAGGAATAAGTTCAAAACGAATATACGACAAGTTGATGGCAGATATAGACATGCACTGGGCCACGCCATATAGATTCCGACCGTAATCCGGATTTTGCGTTCTGCAAAACCTAGATCAGTCCGGGGCATATGACACTCAGGTCAGGTTTGCTCAAGCAGCACATCATCTTCGCATCCTCTATGACAACACACGGCTATACAGCATTGACAGGGGCGTAGCTTGGCAATAATCAATGTGTAGGCCGTCTCGTGAGAAAATCAACATTGTGGACTCTGCGTAAAGTATCGACCCGGATCAGCCTAAGCATGCCACACAGGCGTACCCGAACATACACTTTTCGCCTCCTGTGGATTTTCTGTTTCAGGAATCACTACTCTATATATCCCTCCTTCGACGGAATGTGTCGGCCGGATCAGTCTGCGTGGACAGCGCAGGCTGATCTGTTCGATACATTACGCAGATGTGTATCGCCGCAGCTTCATTTTGGGGCATTTTTAGAAAAAAAAATTGTAGGCACGTGCCTACAGTGCCTAAAGGGAGCTACGCCCCTGACTGACATTCCTTTACTTCCAAATCTTCCAAATGGGATATTTTCTGTGCTGTAAACATGACTTATGATGAGTCATGCAATTTATCAAATATACATAAAGTTCGTAACTGCAAGAGAAAATAAAGATTTATCGGACAAATACTATGATCAGCCTGTGCCTCATTGCAATCTGATCAAGAGTACCCATGTTCGCCAACAAGTACTATACTGTCAAAACCTCTCAAAGGCGATGTTTGCGTATATCAAGGGTCAAATATTTAGTAGAAGGTACGCATTGCCCTTGCAGTATTATTCAAGTATTGTTATCGTAATTTGTTATAATGTTATCATATTATTTTTAAACATTTAAAGAATTCAAATATCTATGAAGATATTGCTCAGTAATGAAATAGTTCGAAATAAGTCAAGTAAAGGGGCTCTTGTAATAACCCAATTTTGTCAGAACATAGGAGCGACAGAAATGATTCAGAAACAGCTATAATTCTGTTTCCTCGTCCGAGGTTATCATGTTCATAGTTTATTAGGTATACATTTACATATGTATGCATTTTGTAAAAGGTAGTGTAAATGGAGATTATCAGTATATCTTCTCTATACGAAAATGGAAGTTGGCGGTTCTGATGAACATGTTCGCACACAGACTGGTCTGTTCAATTGTTCAGAAATGGTTAAGGAATTCAAATATCTGTAAAGATATAGATCATAATTGAAACAGTTCATACATCCATTGAGCTAAGTCAAGTGAAAGGGGTCTTGTAACAACTAAATTTTGTCGGCACACATCGGGCTACAGAAATGAAACAGATTACTCTGTTTTCTCGTCCGAGGTTGTCATATACATAGTGTATGAAACACTTGACTTTTCAGACTTCATTAAACTTTTATCTCAATTTTTTACTTCTCTTACTTAATGTTTACCGACACACTGGATATAACGGAGACAACAGTACGGCTGAATCAACGTTGTCGGGATAGATAATACCGATAGTACTGGTATATTACCCAGGAAACTTCGTGATATGACTGAAATACTGTTGGAAGCGGCGTAAAACATCATAAAAATAAAGTATCGACCTCTAGCATTGGTTGTTTCTTTACTCAAGCTTGTAAAATAAAGTATTATGTATGTTTTTGCTGGCATTTACTTCTGTATAAGGGCAATAACCCTTTTTACACATAACACAATTCTCAGATCCCTTGACAGTCATATGTTAGTCCATGTTTTGGAAAAACTTAAATGTTAGTGGATGTGAACTGTATTTTCAGACCAGCCTGTGTATCCGCACAAGATCTTCAATGTACACATAATATATCTATAGGTACTACCTATTTACGAAAAAAACGCAAGATAATTATAAACAAAAATTAAAGAGCATACTTTGGCCATAAAAAAGGATTTATAAGTAATTGACTAGACAATAATAATGTTAATGTCATGTTCGTGCATTATCAAAAAATATTTGGAATTCGTATTGCTGTCGTCTATTATTACGAACAGAAAATAATAAAGTAAAGACTTTCAAAACATCAAGGAATACATTTATAATGAACGAGGTTAAAACATGATGGCCAAGATGATCCTAAATCGATCACCTGCATTATGGTAAAGAAGCAAAAAGATCAGCTCTTTGCTGATGCCACCTGGCAACTGCCTTTTTCAACCAGTCAATATGACTGGAACAAATGATGTAAGGGGTCACATTTCTGCTTAACCCTTTCCCTATTAGAGACGGTTTCTGAGGCCTTTGCAACAGACGATTTAGGGAAAGATTGTCGCTAAAAGAACAATTGCTCCTTATGAGAAAGTTATCCTTTTGCCACAATGTTTGATAAATAGCTCATGTATAGGAATTTGGGATATTTCATGTTGATACCACTTTTTTGCGGGAAACGACGTCGTTCCATTGACGTTACGCCAAGATGAAGTGTTACGGAAATGACGTCACGTCCTTCTTTGGCTACGATACAGTCAACATTTAGGTTCAGGCGTAGAAGTCTAATGCTGTCGTTTTTTTGACGAACGGGAAAACATATTTCTTACAGAGTTCCATTTATTTGTAATGTTAATTCCCCCAAAACACTTTAATAAATATCGATTAAAAAAATATATATATTAAAAAGACGACAATAATTTAAAAAATCCGTGTTTTTCGTGTCATTTTATACATACCCAAAATATCGATTTAAAAAAAATATTAAAAAGACGACAATAATTTATTTTCAATCCGTGTTTCTCGGCTCATTTTATACATACCCAAAATGGCGGCCCCCATGGATTTGGCCAGTTTCATTTCAGAAAGCTTCATGGGTTATTGAAAAAAAAAAAAAAAAAAAAAAATCTCACACCCGTTAACTATAAGCGAAAAAACCCATTCATGGGGTTTTTTCGTATTATGTATACATTTATGTATACAAGCATTATGTAAATCAATACAAATAAAGAAATATATTCATGGTCATTTTAACAATGAGACCTGTGTTTTAGGGTAAAACGTCTATGATTCGAGATACACTAATGTACAACGTTATGGCCTCTGCGTAATGTATCGACCAGATCAGCCTGCGCTGTCCGCGCAGACTGATCCGGGCCGACACATTCCGTCTCAGGGGGATAGAGGTATAGAGTAATGATTCATGAAACAGAAAATCCACAGGAATCGAAAAGAGTCTGTCAGGGTTAGCCTTCGTGGCATGCTTAGGCTGATCAGGGTCGACACTTAACGCAGAGTCCACACTGTTGGTTTTCTCGCGAGACGGTCATATGTTATACGCAGCCAGGGTCCAATTCCTCCATTATTTCATTATGGTCATCAGATTGTTTTGTGTTTACACCGCTTTCAACAATTTTCAGTTATATCACTGCGTTTCCTGTGTAAGTTACCAGTTTTACTGAGCCATTTATCCTGACACCCTCCAGCCAGACGTTTTTTGCTTACCCCCGTACCCCTGAGCACAAAAGAGCCATTACTACCATTTTGAAAGTATTTGGTATGACCCGACCGGCGATCGAACCCGCGACCTGCCGCATCCGAGGCAGACGCTCTACACGACCGAAGCAGTTGGAGGTACCAGTATATCCCCTCTGGGATCAGGGTCGACACTTAACGCAGAGTCCACACTGTTGGTTTTCTCGCGAGACGGTCATATGTTATACGCAGCCAGGGTCCAATTCCTCCATTATTTCATTATGGTCATCAGATTGTTTTGTGTTTACACCGCTTTCAACAATTTTCAGTTATATCACTGCGTTTCCTGTGTAAGTTACCAGTTTTACTGAACCATTTATCCTGACACCCTCCAGCCAGACGTTTTTTGCTTACCCCCGTACCCCTGAGCACAAAAGAGCCATTACTACCATTTTGAAAGTATTTGGTATGACCCGACCGGCGATCGAACCCGCGACCTGCCGCATCCGAGGCAGACGCTCTACACGACCGAGGCAGTTGGAGGTACCAGTATATCCCCTCTGCACGGAGTGTACATGTTCGCAAACAGACAGACGGATCTGTTCACTTAATCAGCGACACCACATTTTGCCTGGCTCGACTCAGGTGAATGTGTTCCATTTTAAGTTTGGCGATTTTTGCCATAAATGTCTTAATATAGTTCGTTACGAGTCCATGTAATTGCCAGTCTGTCTGGTCCACCATGACAATGATGAACGAGGCGCCTCATTCCAAATGGGCTCTTGTTGTGCATGTATCGCCATACCAGAATCACACAATTTTTCGTTGACTTATCTAGTTTACATCAATTACGAAATAAGCTTTAAGCTTATATAAATCCCGCTCGATGTCTTCCTCCTGGAGACCTAACTCGTGTCATTGTATGTGGGAAAAACCAAAAGGCAGAGTCCGGGATTCGAACACTAGACATTTGGTTTGAGAGACACAAGTTCCAACACTGCACAATTGACTTCCACATATTTAATTACTGAAGTATTTATTTATTGCTGGATACTAGTACCCTGAGTGTAACATTTACGCTTGAATATGTGACATTAGGACGTTCACCTATATTCATCAGAGTTCAACTCTGCGTCAGTTATGTCAACACATGTTTTGTTATAAATCATCACATTTGACAAACCTGCATGAATATGTAGTTCCGAATACTTTTCATTTATGATACAAAGGTCAATATCAGGTCAATAATGTTACTAGTGATCACAATCAATAGACCTGTACATTTGTGCAATGTTGCTGAAAGTCGCGTAAAACACCATACAAAGTATAAATTGTAGCCCGAACCATGTTCCCTTTACGCGCGACTCGTATATATAAATCGTCTGGTCTCAATAAAATCGTTGACAAAATTAATTACTGTCATTCCGTTATAGACAAGACGAGGGCGACTAATAAAAACTCTACCTACAAGAATAAGAAGGAACACTCGATTATGTAAGATACATTTATCCATTAACTGATACAATTCATTCTTATCCATCGGCAAACAGACTGGTTCTGTTATAACACGAGAAAGCACGGTTTTAACCCTTTCAGCGCCGAATTGTTTAAAGTAGACTCTTCCATGTTCAAACTCGGACGACTCTATTTTCATGTTATAGGATTTTTGGAATATCTTTATAACTCACAGCCAAACAATGCAGATTTCAGGTGAGACAGCTCGTTACGAGCTGACTCACCTGAATCTGTATTGTTTGCAAAAAGCTCAATATTGCCTTTGGCGCTGAAAGAGTTAATAGCAGAAAATCCAACATTTCAAGCAATGTTTTCAAGTTAATTTTAAACTATACTTGTAATTTCCAAATTATACTTGTTTCCTGATAGCTTTAAACGGAATGTTACTATATGTAAGCCGTTCCACGAGAAAACCAACATTATGGACTCGGCGTAATGTATCGACCCAGATCAGCCTGCTCACATTCCGTCTCAGAGGGGTGGAAGTATAGAGTAACGAGTCCTGAAACAGAAAATCCAAAGTGTCTGTCTGTGTAAGCCTGCGCGGCAAGATTAGGCTGATCCGGGTCGATACTTTAGCAGAGTCTACAATGTTGGTTTTCTCCTGGAACGGCTCTTTAATATTAAAGAGAAAAAACGAGCATGCAAACAAGTAAGTTCAATATGAAGGGCTATGCACATGCAGAATTATCATCGTCCATTAATATTTGCAATGAAACAATACATTTAGACATACTATTGGCTGTATTACTATAATCGGGAGTGGTCATGTTTTATCATGAAACGTTACCTCAAAAAAAAAAGGATTCAGAAACAAAACATAATTGGTATCTATTTTCGAGACGAGAAGTCTTTCTTTGTAATTCAAACTATGTATTTAATGACTGGCCATTGCGCTTCTGATCAGCATCGCAATGGATATACGCAAAACGGTTGTAAACACATCTTGTTACAAAGTGTAGTTACAACCGCTTTCCATGAAGCCCTCAATCTGAATGCTTCTTTTGTGAATTACATTCTTCAAATGAAAACATGGGATATCTTCTACAGATTAAACAGTGTTGAAAAAGTATACCATTCGAACACCAGAACACTTGAGAGAACAGAGGAGTGGATAAGGAGGAGTAAATAGGTCTTTCTTATATGATATCTCTCTTAGCACTCATTAAAACCGTTGTTGTAGGTACTCAAAATAATCGTCTCACTGAGACGATTCTTTTGAGTACCCACAACAAAGGTTTTGGAGGTCAAATAAGCATTTTAGAGCATAAAAAACGCTCCTTATCTAGAACTATGCAGATAACATACGTCTTAACAGTTAAATAACGTAAATGAGTGTTTGTTTAACCAGAACTGCAAAAACGAATTGAAGACGTAGTTTAACCCTTTCCCTCATACGACAATTCTGCAGCAGACGACTTTGAACATATTTTGTCAAACATAGAAAATCTCCATAATTGAATGGATAACCTATGACTTAAAGTGGAAAACATTGAGGCAACAGGAGAAATTGCTCGTTTTGAGCAATTTCTTCTTTTGTCACTATGTTTTCAAAAAGCCGTCTGCTGCAGAGGCGTCAGAAAGCGTCTATATGAGGGAAAGGGTTAAGGAAGCTGTAGTGGATAACTTTGAAAAATTAGCAATTTCATCTTTTGTCACAATGATTTCAACTTTATATAAACAAATACTTCACTATCAATTATTGACATGTACCTTAGTTGTGTCTTGAAAGTCGCCTGCTTTATATGTGTTTTACGTGAAAAAAGGGTTCAAGAAAATCTAGACATATCTTACATTCAAACGGAAGAGTTATGTATCAAAGTGACAAACACATTTAAGCGGATGGAAAATCATTTTCAATTCCAGAACCAAATTGCATTCGCAAGTTCTCGGACGGAAACCAGGCGTCCTGTAATTATTACATATTGTGTACGAAATACTCGATGTCTGTGGAGGGTGCCACTTGATTAGTGCTAAGAGATCCTTAATATTGATATCTGAAATCAGATTGTCTACACCGAACCACTCACGTGTCTAAACGCTAATTATTTTACCCGAAAACTTCCCCGAAAACAGTTTATTTCCATAGAGGTGTAGCCACGTCCGTCAGACACACCATGTGAAAATCAACATTCGGATTAGTTTAACTCTTTCACAGCCGATGTTATCAAAATCGACTCTTCAATGTTAAATTTTGATGAACTCTACTGTTTTTCCAACAGGAAATTTGGTAAAACGTAATGTCTTGTTGGCAAACAACGCAGATTTCAGGAGAGACAGTTCGTTACGAGCTGTCTCACCTGAATCTGCATTGTTTGCAAAAGCTTTTTATTGACTTTGGTAGCGAAAGGGTTAACTTTACATATAGACGATTTTTGACTTTTAAAAATATAAAAGTATGAGGAGATAATGCTTCATAATGAGCTATTTCTACTTTGCCACAATGTTTTCAACTCTATTCAATAAACATACTGTCATTTTTAGAGATTTTCTACAATTTTGCATGGAAATTATCGAAAAGACGTCTGCTGCAGATTTGCAGCATGTGGGAAGGTGTTAATTAGATCGAGGCTTACTGTCGAGGTCTCAGTACCAGACGCATTTGAAAACATTGTGTTGAAAGAAAAAAACTTCTTTAGAAGTAGCGATAAATCTTTAGTTAGCCAGTGCTTTTAACTCTATGTTAAAAATCTACTCCTACACTTTTTAACATAAAAGCGTTTCTCCTCAGAATGATTGTATCATTAATACAATGAACGGCCATTGACGACTCCGATGAAAATGCATGATATACACAGATCGGATGTACTGTAACGCAATGATGTACAGAACGGATGTACTGTAACGCAGTAATATACATATATTATGTGCTGTAACGCAGTAATATACATATATTATGTACTGTAGCTCAGTAATATACATATATTATGTGCTGTAACGCAGTAATATACATATATTATGTGCTGTAACGCAATGATATAAACGTGGATGTACTGTAACGCAATGATAAACAGAACGGGGTACTGTAGCGCAGTGATATACATATATTATGTGATGTAACGCAATGATATCAAATCGAATAAACTGTAACGCAAAGATATACAGAACGGTGTACTGTAACGCAGTGATATACATATATTATGTGATGTAACGCAATGATATACATAACGGTGTACTGTAACGCAGTGATATACACATAGTATCTACTGTAACGCAATGATATACAAATCGGATGTACTGTAACGCAATGATATACATAACGGATGTACTGTAACGCAGTAATATACATATATTATGTGCTGTAACGCAGTAATATACATATAATATGTACTGTAGCTCAGTAATATACATATATTATGTGCTGTAACGCAGTAATATACATATAGTATGTGCTGTAACGCAATGATATAAACTTGGATGTACTGTAACGCAATGATAAACAGAACGGGGTACTGTAACGCAGTGATATACATATATTATGTGATGTAACGCAATGATATCAAATCGAATAAACTGTAACGCAAAGATATACAGAACGGTGTACTGTAACGCAGTGATATACATATATTATGTGATGTAACGCAATGATATACATAACGGTGTACTGTAACGCAGTGATATACACATAGTATCTACTGTAACGCAATGATATACAAATCGGATGTACTGTAACGCAATGGTATGCAGATCGGATGTACTGTAACGCAGTGGTATACATATATTATGTACTGTAAGGCAATGTTATGCATATTTGATGTACTGTAACACAATGATATACATATATGATGTACTGTAACGTAATGATATACATATATGATGTACTGTAACGTAATGCTATACATATCTGATGTACTGTTGAAGCTAGCATAAAGCGTCATTTAAACAAACAAACACACATACTAGAAACTAACGATTTAACACTGACTGGGTTGCGAACAGTGAACACCCAGATCCGTGCGGTATCCATTCCTAATGTGGATTTTCCCGTGGGTCATTAGTGTAGGTCCACATTGTATGAGTTAAGCCAAATATGTTTATTTGTCAGGGAGAGGTAAACTGTATTACAATGTACGTCTTCTTCTCTTTTGCTTTGATCTATTGTCTGTTGATATCCACAGCTTTGTAATCATTGTTTTTAGTATTAAATCACGAATAAAGGTTGAAACATTAAGTGTATTCCATGAAGAAAAAACGTTTTTCCCCTGTCAATTTCTTTAGATAAAGTAATTCAGTTATTGAATGATACGTTTTATCCTTTCTCAGACATCCTGTTTTCTTGCACAATTTACTTTTCTGATGCTTAAAACATGTAATACTGTCTTTTATTTAAGTGGCTGTTTTCACCAATTGAAACAAGTAATATTTGATATGAGATTGATGAGATTGATGAGATGCTTATTTGTATGTGTTATGATAGAGGGATAGGTCATTATTCCATACCAGGGTTTCCAAAATAGGTTTTTAGTTACAACCGTTTCACGCCAAGCCCTCGATATGTGATACAATTGATTAATTTTCCATTTTTTTTTATATCAGGAAATCTCTTTCAAATGATGTCTATTTTATCTAAAAGAAGACTTAATTAAGAAAACATTAAACAGAGTTTTTCATAAATGGTTTTATTGTGAATAATTTCCTTTCAAACTAAATAAAAAATCGTATTTGTTCTGTTCACGTAACACCACACTTCTATAACATCAGTGGATCACGTGGTACAGACATATGACTCGAACGGTTACAGTGCTTTTCTGTTCTGAAATGATTGACTGCTTCAAATAAGCACGAGATGCACGGTACTTCTCAATGTGTAAAGGCTAATACTAATTATTCGTACATTAAAACAAAACATAGTGGACTGATTTAAACTAGAAGACTACAAGATTGGGTGTGTGTTTTACGCCGATTTCAAACAAAAGCTCAGTAATATAACGGCGTTCCTTGGGTAAGTTATCAGTACCATAGCCTTTTTTATCCTGACACGAACGAGTCAGTCGTAATGCTTACACCACGATCTTGGACGTCAAACAGGAAACACCATTGCTTCCATTTCCAAGGTATCTTGTATGAACAGGTCCGTGATCGAGCCAGCGACATCATGCGTGCGGCCGAGGCGAACGCTTTACCACTACACCGCCGAGTTGGCCACAGGAAAAAAACCACATCATTCAAGTTAATTGACAATCATAATGTTATATAAAAGCAATACTCATTTTCAATTTTCTAACACCGTTATTTTAGTCCGTTGGTGGGAAAGGGTACACGATGACATAGGTTCAGATCACCCTGTACATCAGCATAGTCATGCCAGCATCTACAACAGTTGATAGAAGCTTCCTATCAAATTGGGTAATATATATTTGAATAATGTTTATCTTAATTGTTTGACAGCAATTATTTGAGCCCGTTAGTAGGAAAATGTACATTACTGAACAACAAAGGTTCAGATCAGCGTGTACATCTTATCAGCATGTACACACATTGATAGAAGCTGGTAACAAACTGGTGTAAATAAAACATGAGCCATGTAAATCTAAATCAGACTATTTTACAAAATGCAATGCGTATCTTTTCCCACGGACGGGCTCTTATTGTCATCTTACTGCATTAACAGTCCGCTAGTGACGGTGTTGTCAGCACTTTGATTATCGAATGTCCTCTTCAATACCGAATTTTAACATCATAATGTTAAATCTCATACATTGTCCTTTTCAAACGATTTCAGTTTGAAATAGTCTACGAGATGTTTATTAATTAACAGGAATGTGTATTAATTAATTCCTTACCGATGTTTTCTGCGGTATTTCAGTTATATCACAACGTCCAACTCACCTTGTGTGCTTCCAGGCTTAATCGCACTAGGACTCCATGCACTATTATTCTCATGTAAACAACAGTTTGAGGTGAATGACGCTTGTCATAATGAGTTTTGTTAATAATCGGACCGAATGAATGACCTAGCCGAGGTTCGAAATCACGACCGTTCGATTGATAGCCATCGTCGTTCCCAACTGCGCTATAATGGTTCTACGTTGAATGGATAAAAACCAGGGTCTGGCGAAAAACAACTTATGAAACGTTTGAAACTGACGAACGACCTCTCGCTCTCTCTTTTTGTCGACCTGTAGATAGATGTACAACGTACTTCACAGTAATAGAAAAGAGGAATTTAAGCATCAATAAACTGAGATAAACAAGTAGATAAATTGTATTCTAGTAGACACATTAATTGTCCCTCTTTTTTGCGGGAATCATGAATACGTCTTCCGTCTAAACTCGATCTAGATTCATTGACATACCTTATTGCAGATGATTATAAAACGTTGATTTTATGAAACAGTTAAATCTGCGCTGTGTTCATTAGACACTTTAAATGTACCGCTAAAGGTACACAATTGTTCCAGGGATGAAAAACTATGAAACGTTTTTGCGAAACGTGTAAAATATTTTGGATTTCGCGAAACGTATTTATATATATAAAACCTATTGGGTTTTCGTAAAGGGTGTAAAAAATATAAGATTTTTTGAAACTAATTAAACAAACTGAGTTTTCGCTAAACGTGAAAATAATTTTGGGTTTTCTTTAAATGTGTAAACATGAAGAGTTTTCGCGAAATAGTGTTTTCATAAAAGCGTAAATAATATTTTGTTCTATCTTGAAATATGTAAAAAATACTGTTTTTTTCGCAAAACGTGTAAAACATGCTTGGTTAACACGAAACGTGTAAAACATGCTAGGTTTTCGCGCGAAATGTGTAAAACATGCTCGATTTTCGCGTAACGTGTAAACCATGCATGGTTTACCCGAAACGTGTAAAACATGCTTGTTTTTCGCGAAACGTGTAACGAAACGTGTAACGAAACGTGTAACGAAACGTGTAAAACATGCTTGGTTTACGCGAAACGTGTCAAACATGCTAGGTTTTCGCGCGAAATGTGTAAAACATGCTCGATTTTCGCGAAACTTGTAAAACATGCTTGGTTTTCGCGAAACTTGTAAAACATGCTTGGTTTACCTGAAACGTGTAAAACATGATTGGTTTACCCGAAACGTATAAAACATGCTCGGTTTTCGCGAAACGTGTAAAAAATGCTTGGTTTTCGCGAAACTTGTAAAATATGCTTGGTTTTCGCGAAACGTATAAAACATGCTTGGTTTTCGCCAAACGTGTAATCGTTACAATGTTTATTAAACGCAAGTCTGTATCGAAAGATAAGAATATCCTGATATTAGACTTTCATTTAGGATAGTTAGAATAGAAACTATTAAAAACGAAAAATAAAAAATAACTTGGTCACACAATGTTAATCTTACTATCTATCAATTTCAAAACCTGTATTTGTCAGTTTTTGCGTTGTTTCACCAATGAAATAACGAAGTTCGAATCACGGTTGTATAGATCAGAACGATTAAAGGAAATCTTTAATTTTGTACGTTCAAATTATTAAGGAAATCATTTAGGGTAGATTATATTCTCGTGTATACTATATTATAACAAGATTTTTTTTTATGCAAAGCATCAAAGACGCCGCGCATGATTTTAAAGCATGACTTAAAGGAAGCAGATGCAGTTCAGTACATTTAAATAACCTGTGCAAGCAGACAGGATATAAATATTTCGAACAAGAAGGCCAAATGTCCCTTTATTTTAATCAATAAGGCCAATATGTGGCTATATTGCTCACCTGGCTACCATAGCCTATAAAAAAGGTTACCAAGAGCAGAAAGCGTCAATATTGACGTAGGGATTAAACGTTGTATATCCTACGATCTATGTGATATTCAGCATAGGAAGTTTAGTCGTGAAATGACAAGTTTAGTCCTGAAACCATTTGGTTTACGGTTTGCTTAACATTCACTGCAACTATAATGTGTCATACAAGCTGAAGTTTCTCAAGTATTTTTTTTTACCAATAAATTAATAATTAAATCCTCTAACTGGATCCATTAGACAAAAAACAAACATACGTGCTTAAATATTAGCATATATTAAGGTTTATTGCCTCTAGTTATAAGTTAAGTGTGACATAAGCTGTGGAAGGAGAGGGGGAAATCTATTCTCCCCCCAGTTTAGCAGAAGTATGATAGCAAAAACGGGAGTATATAAACAAAAAATACGAAGTAATTAAAAAAAAAAAGAAGATATTTATAATCAAGATTGACCATTATCAAAGTTCACATGTATAGTCAACATATAGCAAGAATTATTAAGTCTGTATTGTTTGTTTGTTATGTCACTTTAATCGTTTTGCCAGTAGAAAACTGAAAAATAAACAAAAGAAAATGGTCAAGTCAGTTCCCCAAGAGCAAAGAGCGAAAACCAGTTGGTACGAATCGTTCATCTCGAACGAAACATGAAAAACCGGGTACGAAATCCAATGAATTTTAGAAATCGGATGAAATCGTGAAAACAGCGAAGTATTCATAACGAAAAGAAGGAGAGACAACTTAATTACTGTCACCTTGTCGTCTATTCAATAAGAATGACCAAAATCGCCAAGCGATGACATGCTGCATTTACAAATAAAACGGGTCACGTTACGGCCATGCCTATTGCAAAGTTGGGTTAACGTTGTTTTTACAGTTTCTAGAATTATACTGTAATATGTAGTAATTAAAATGAATCATCATTTATTTTTTAAAGATTACCCATTTATTAACAAATCTCAATATTGTAAATAGGCAAAAACATCGCCAGACTTTTTTCTGAGCTTTGATGAATCGGGTCGTAAATCAAACTATAAAAAAAGCGTAGCCTATGAAGTAAGGGGAAAGTTATTAAATACCCATTAGATGTGTCTAAAGTTTTGTAATAACGGTAGAAGACATGCCTATTTTGTATCCTTTTGTGTCTTAAATCATTTTATACAATTTATTAATTCATAAAGGTTGGTTTTTTCAAACAAACAACAGCGGTTTCTCTGACAGACAGACAGACAGACAGACAGACAGACAGACAGACAGACAGACAGACAGAGACAGACATACAGATACAGACAGACAGACAGAGACAAATATACAGGGAGAGACAGAGCCAAAGATAGAAAGAGAGAGACAGAGAGAAATAAAGACAGATAGACAAGGAGACAGAGAGAGACAATATAGAGAGTTATATAGACAGAGAGGTGCAGAGAGACAGATAGACAGAGAGACGTAGAGAGACAGACAGAGACAGACAGACATACAGCCAGACTAAGACGGAGACAGAGAGAGAGACACACACAAACACACAACAAGACAGACAGAGACAGAGACAGACAGAGACACAAATAGACAGAGAGAAAGCCCGACAGAGATAGAGAGGTGGAGACAGAGACAGTGAAAGAGAGACAGAGACAGAGATAGAGACAGACAGGCAGACATACAGGGACAGAGACGGAGACATAATATTGGAGAGGATTTACGAAAGAATGGTAGTGGTGTTCGGAAGTTAAGTAAAGGGAAGTACGTACAAGTATCAGATTAAGATTAACCCTTTCCCACATAAAACAAATCAACAGCATACGACGTTGAAGACAGTGCGTCAAAAGTATTGAAACTCTTTATAAATGTATTTACCAATCATTGAATAAAATTGCAAAGGTCATTATAAGCAATTTCTGCTTTTGTCGCACTGTTTTCTTAAAGTCGTCTACTGCAGAGGAGTCAGAAAATGTCTGTATGTGGAAAAGGGTTAACGCTTTGAAAGCAGATCTAAACAATTAGACAGAAAACATTCATTTCTATCCTAGAATATATTAGCACATCTGTTCAACGTGTTTGTAAAACATACCATAGGTGAACGGGTAAAAATAATTAAATCACAGCTTGGATGAAAACTGTTTACAGAAATAAGAGAGAGAAAAAATACACAGGAACTGTATTAATATCATTTTAACGTTGCTTTACGGTAGAAACTCTTTTCACAGATTAATACAGACGACGTGGGACGCCACTGCAGAAGATTAATTCTGAAAATATTCTGGGAAATGGATAACTTGTTTAAATACTTCTAATGTCTTATCATATTTTCCCCAAAATCTTCTATTGTTGAATTCATTTGATTGGTTGATTTCCTTGAGTTTTACTCCGCTTTTAACAATGTTTCAGTTATATCACGGTGTTTCCTGGTTAAGTTACATGTCCATTTATCCTGACACCAGCCAGTCAGCCGTAATGCTAACGCCCCTCAACCCTGAGCGCCATGCAGGGCAGCTATAAATACCATCTTTTAAGTCCGTAGTATGACCCCGGCCGTGGATCGAATCAGCGACAACCGCAAATCAATCAATCAATCCTGCAGCAAGATTAGAACATAGGCATGATATATGTCTGTGGTATCATTGGCATAACTATGCACGGGTCTAACATTAAAAATATGAGCCGTCTCGCGAGAAAACTAACCTTGTGGACTCTGCGTAAAGTATCGATCCGGATCAGCCTGAGCATGCCCCGCAGGTTAATCTTGGCAGAGACTTTTCGCCTCCTGTTGCTTTTTTGTTTCAGTAGTCATTACTTTATACGTCTATCCCCCTGAGTCGGAATGTGTCGGCCCGGATCAGTCTGCGCGGACTGCGCAGGCTGATCTGGGTCGATACATTACGCAGAGGCCATAATGTTGGGTGCCCCGCCGGACGGCTCATATAAGATCACTACTTATTAACCATTAATCACCGGGATTAGAGTGGGTTTACGGTGAAGAGATGTTGTTACTAAGTGGAAACGAATGCCTTTAAGCCCTTGAATATCGGTTGACTCGCGTTGTTTTGTTTCCTTCTTGAATTACAGATGTGAAACCTTTTGAACATCATCTTTCTTAGAACGACTATAGTATCTAATCAATAAATCCGTTTCATAGTTGATGTATCATAAATACCATACTTTTTACTAAACGTGGTTAATTTGTATCAAACAAAACACACACATATGAGTTTAGGGAGATTATATGATTCTTGGTTAGCCTGTGCGGCATGCTTAGGCTGATCCGGTTCGATACTTTACGCAGAGTTCGCAATGTTGGTTTTCTCGTGAGGCTGAGGCGATAGACATCTGCGTAATGTATCGACCAGATCAGCCTGCGCTGTCCGCGCAGACTGATCCGGCCGACACATTCCGTCTTAGTGGGATATATGTATAGAGTAGTTATTCCTGAAACAGAAAATCCACAGGAGGCGAAAAGTGTCTGTCCGGGTTAGCCTAAGCGGCATGCTTAGGCTGATCCGGTTCGATACTTTACGCAGAGTCCACAATGTTGGTTTTCTCGCGGTACGGCTCATATCATCTGCGTAATGTATCGACCAGATCAGCCTGCGCTGTCCGCGCAGACTGATCCGGCCGACACATTCCGTCTTAGGGGGAAAGATGTATAGAGAAGTGATTCCTGAAACAGAAAATCCACAGGAGGCGAAAAGTGTCTATCCGGGATAGCCTGCGCGGTATGCTTAGGCTGATCCGGGTCGATACTTTACGCAGAGGTCGCAATGTTGGTTTTCTCGCGGAACGGCTCATAGTATGACGTGTGCTCCAAGTAAACCAAATCTGTAAATAAGTGACCACAGCAGATTTGGAGTCCCATGTTTATCTGCTCAGTTTGGTCTGAAACTGCAATGATCGCCAAGCAATAACTGAATGAGTCAAGAAACTTCTAAAAGCAAACTATCTGTTTTAGACCAGATCACATAGATGAATGTTCAAGAAGACATTTATTTGTCATCAACACATTACGATTTGTTTGCCAGTCTCATATGATAACTATATTGATACGAGCTACATGGTGATTTTTAAAGGCGATCAAACCCCTGATGAACCCTGACTCATGTTCATAAACCTCTTAGTGTTATTGGCGATAAATGTAGACATAAAGTTTCGGACGTTTTTAATATTTATAAAGCTCATGCTTACCGAAATATGTGCTGGTCACAAAGGTGTGAATGCATGCCTGTAATGTATATGAGACGTTCCACGAGGAAATCAACATTGTGGATCAACCTAAGCATACCGCGCGGGCTAATCCGGGCAGACATTTTTCGCCTCCTGTGGATTTCCTGTTTCAGTAATCATTTATATATATATCTATATCCCCCTGAGGCGGAATGTGTCGACTATATTAGCCTGCGCGGACTGTCCAGGCTGATCTGGGTCGATACATTACACAGAGTCGATAATGTTGGTTTTTTCGTTGAACGGCTCAATTTATATTACCTACTCATGTGTTTCTCGGCCTTCTCGCACAAGTACTACACACAATATTATTACCAGACAGCTGGTTGCCTTCCCATTTAGACATTAGGAAACAGTGACCCCTTGATCGACAGGCTAGTTGATACTGAATGAGCTTTGAATTAGGGTTTGAATTAAATGCGGATATATATCAATATAGATCTTCCCCCATTTATTTTCGCTTAATGTGTTATGCTTTGTCTTAATTGATTTGATAATGATCGTTATTTCATATCAAAGATAATCGACGGGTCGCCACAAGCAAAAATTATCTTATTGAATCCCCGTGGAGGTTTGACGTAAAGAAAATAGGGCATCGTATCTAGCTCTATGTCAGAGGTTATTTACATGGCAGAAGTTCTATGAGGTTTACATGTTTTCTCCATACACAGATGCAACAAGAATGTACATGTATTTACCGTACACAGATGTAACAGGACTCTACATGTATTCACCGTACACGTGTGCAACAACAGTTTACATATTTTCTCCGTACACTGATGTTAAAATATGTTACATGTATTCACTGTACACAGATGCATCAATAGTTTGAAAGTATTCAACATACAATAATAGTTTACATGTATTCACCGTACACAGATGCATCAATAACTTGCATGTATTCACCGTACACAGATGCATCAATTGTTTGCATGTATTCACCGTACACAGATGCAACAATAGTTTACATGTATTCACCGTACATAGATGCATCAATAGTTTACATGTATTCACCGTACACAGATGCATCAATAGTTTACATGTATTCATCGTACAATAATAGTTTACATGCATTCACCGTACACAGATGCATCAATAGTTTGCAAGTATTGACCATACAATAATAGTTAACATGTATTCACCGTACACCGATGCATCAATAGTTTACATGTATTCACCGTACAATCATAGTTTACATGTATTCACCGTACACAGATACATCAAGCGTTTGAATGTATTCACCGTACAATAATAGTTTACATGTATTCACCGTACAACAATAGTTTACATGTATTCATCGTACAACAATAGTTTACATGTATTCACCGTACAATAATAGTTTACATGTATTCACCGTACAACAATAGTTTACATGTATTCACCGTACAACAATAGTTTACATGTATTCACCGTACAACAATAGTTTACATTTATTCACCGTACACAGATGCATCAATAGTTTGCAAGTATTCAACATACAATGATAGTTTACATGTATTCACCGTACACAGATACATCAATAGTTGACATGTATTCACCGTACAACACTAGTTTACGTGTATTCACCGTACAACACTAGTTTACGTGTATTCATCGTACAATCATAATTTACATGTATTCACCGTACAATAATAGTTTACATGTATTCACCGTACAACACTAGTTTACGTGTATTCACCGTACAGCACTAGTTTACATGTATTCACCGTACAATCATAATTTACATGTATTCACCGTACAATAATAGTTTACATGTATTCACCGTACAACAATAGTTTACATGTATTCACCGTATACCAATAGTTTACATGTATTCACCGTACACAGATACAACAATAGTTTACATGTATTCACCGTACAACAATAGTTTACATGTATTCACCGTACACATATACAACAATAGTTTACATGTATTCACCGTACAATAATAGTTTACATGTATTCACCGTACAACAATAGTTTACATGTATTCACCGTATACCAATAGTTTACATGTATTCACCGTACACAGATACAACAATAGTTTACATGTATTCACCGTACAACAATAGTTTACATGTATTCACCGTACAATAATAGTTTACATGTATTCACCGTACAACAATAGTTTATATGTATTCACCGTACAACACTAGTTTACATGTATTCACCGTACACAGATACACAAATAGTTTACATTTATTCTATACCTAATTTATACGTCCAATCGTTGACGCTCATTCGAATCATGTGACCGTACAATATATTTCCGTATCGGGACGCACGCGCGTACAAAATAACCCGTATTTTTTTCGTATTGTACGATTCACAGGTCCCATGTTAAACCTATGATACTGTAAAGACCGAAACACGTGAAAAGGTACCGAATGAAAGTCTGAATCGACAGGCGCTCTAGATAAAGCGTTACGATAAAGCTCCTGTTGTCACCGGATCATTATTGTCGTTTGCAAACAAGGAGTAACACTGAAACTAAAATGTTATCCGATTCTGAAATAGATGACTTTGTAATTGAACAGAAACCAAAAAACACTTTTTGTGTCAGAAATTATTTGAAGGTATAAAATAAAAAGGTCATTTAACATTATTCTGCACAATACAAAATATATTTTGGGGGAAAAGTCGAGGTATAGAATAAAAAGATCATTTAACAGTGTTCTGTACAATACGGAATATATTTGGACTCGTACACAGCTTGGAAAATCATATTGGACTCGCCTAGCGGCTCGTCCAATATGATTTTCCAAGCTGTGTACTCGTCCAAATATATATCCGTATTGTACAGAACACTGTTAAATAACCTATAAGTATTCACCGTACAACAATAGTTTACATGTATTCACCGTACACATATACAACAATAGTTTACATGTATTCACCGTACACAGATACAACAATAGTTTACATGTATTCACCGTACAATAATAGTTTACATGTATTCACCGTACAACAATAGTTTACATGTATTCACCGTACAACAATAGTTTACATGTATTCACCGTACACAGATACAACAATAGTTTACATGCATTCACCGTACACAGATACACAAATAGTTTACATGTATTCACCGTACAACACTAGTTTACATGTATTCACCGTACAACAATAGTTTACATGTATTCACCGTACAACACTAGTTTACATGCATTCACCGTACACAGATACACAAATAGTTTACGTGTATTCACCGTACAACACTAGTTTACATGTATTCACCGTACAACACTAGTTTACATGTATTCACCGTACAACACTAGTTTACATGTATTCACCGTACAACACTAGTTTACATGTATTCACCGTACACAGATACACAAATAGTTTACATGCATTCACCGTACACAGATACACAAATAGTTTACATGTATTCACCGTACAACACTAGTTTACATGTATTCACCGTACAACACTAGTTTACATGTATTTACCGTACACAGATACACAAATAGTTTACATGTATTCACCGTACATCACTAGTTTACATGTATTCACCGTACACAGATACACAAATAGTTTACATGCATTCACCGTACACAGATACACAAATAGTTTACATGTTTTCACCGTACAACACTAGTTTACATGTATTCACCGTACACAGATACACAAATAGTTTACATGTATTCACCGTACACAGATACACAAATAGTTTACATGTATTCACCGTACAACAATAGTTTACATGTATTCACCGTACAATAATAGTTTACATGTATTCACCGTACAACAATAGTTTACATGTATTCACCGTACACAGATGCAACAATAGTTTACATGTATCTATCATTCACAGATAAGGTAAGACCCCTAATCGATTGACGTGGCTTATATTTGTTATATCATTGAAACAATGGTTCTATTTATAAAACAATTAGGAGCGTTTTTCATCTTTTTGGTTTCACTAATGAAGCAAGTATGTATCCTAATCGGACGTTGAACCATTGATGTAAGCCAGGAAGTCTAAGGGATTGTTTGATCAGCCTTATTTCAATCATCATAAATGACTGTTGTAGATTACAGCGGTTTTTTGTAATTCCTAACAGATCACATAATAGATGTAAACCCGATTACGCATTCACTAACAGTATACATCTAGGTCAGCCTGCAAATTCAAGAGCAAGATCAACACTTTCTGATTAAGATTCCTTTCCCATATACAACAAATTGGCAGCAGACGACATTGAAAATATCCTAGCAAAAATTTGAATATTTTAAAAATTGAGACAGTTATTAAGTAGAGATGAAAATGATGTGGCAAATGGAGAAATTGCTCAAACATGTTGTCAATAGTCGTCTGCTGCAGATGCGTTAGAATGTGTCTATAAGTAGGAAAGGGTTAAATTCATTAAGTAAACTTTCATTTCAACGTGAACTGAAGCTTGCGAAATACAATGTCACTGCTGTTACGCTTATCATACTTAATTCATCGTCAAAATACTCTCTATGGAAATGTGCCAGAATAAGCTTGATTTTGCAGGATTGCCGAACAAAGCTGTTAGCAATGTATTTATAACAAAGGATTAATTCTCAGAACATATGTTACCTATGATAACTAATGATCAACTTCCCATTAAATACGGGGCTTATCAGTGGATGCTTCATCGACCTACTTTTGTGGCCCTAGTCTTAATGGTTCCTTGGTAAGTCAGGACGTGCCGACACAATCGCTTGTAAGCTTAGAGGGTTACTTAATTGCCCCCTTCATCTGATAA
>JASEVX010000002.1:95942257-95973714 GCA_031761405.1 Serripes groenlandicus
CAGACGACTATTAACCCCCCCTTTACTACATATTACAATCATACAGCAGACGACTATTAACCCCCTTTACCACATATTACAATCCTACAGCAGACGACTATTAATCCCCATTTCCCACATATTACAATCCTACAGCAGACGACTATTAACCCCCCTTTCCCACATATTACAATCCTACAGCAGACGACTATTAATCCCCATTTCCCACATATTACAATCCTACAGCAGACGACTATTAACCCCCCTTTCCCACATATTACAATCATACAGCAGACGACTATTAACCCCCCCATTTCCCACATATTACAATCCTACAGCAGACGACTATTAATCCCCATTTCCAACATATTACAATCATACAGCAGACGACTCTTAATCCCCATTTCCAACATATTACAATCCTACAGCAGACGACTCTTAATCCCCTTTCCCACATATTACAATCCTACAGCAGACGATTATTAACCCCCCCCCCCCCCCCCCCCCCTCCGTTTCTCACATATTACAATCATACAGCAGACGACTATTAACCCACCTTTCCGACATATTACAATCCTACAGCAGACGACTATTAATCCCCATTTCCAACATATTACAATCCTACAGCAGACGACAATTAACCCCCCTTTACCACATATTACAATCCTACAGCAGACGACTATTAACCCCCCTTTCCCACATATTACAATCCTACAGCAGACGACTATTAACCCCCCTTTCTCACATATTACAATCCTATAGCAGACAACTATTAACCCCCCTTTCTCACATATTACAATCCTACAGCAGACGACAATTAACCCCCCTTTACCACATATTACAATCCTACAGCAGACGACAATTAACCCCCCTTTACCACATATTACAATCCTACAGCAGACGACTATTAACCCCCCTTTCCCACATATTACAATCATACAGCAGACGACTATTAACCCCCCTTTCCCACATATTACAATCATACAGCAGACGACTATTAACCCCCCTTTACCACATATTACAATCCTATAGCAGACAACTATTAACCCCCCTTTCTCACATATTACAATCCTACAGCAGACGACTATTAACCCCTCTTTACCACATATTACAATCCTATAGCAGACAACTATTAACCCCCCTTTCTCACATATTACAATCATACAGCAGACGACTATTAACCCCTCTTTACCACATATTACAATCCTATAGCAGACAACTATTAACCCCCCTTTCTCACATATTACAATCCTACAGCAGACGACTATTAACCCTCCTTTCCCACATATTACATTCATATACCAGACGACTATTACCCCCCCCCCCCCCCCCCCCCCCCCCCCATTTCCCACATATTACAATCCTACAGCAGACGACTATTAACCCCCCTTTCCCACATATTACAATCCTACAGCAGACGACTATTAACCCCCCTTTCCCACATATTACAATCATACAGCAGACGACTATTAACCCACCTTTCCGACATATTACAATCCTACAGCAGACGACTATTAATCCCCATTTCCAACATATTACAATCCTACAGCAGACGACTCTTAATCCCCTTTCCCACATATTACAATCCTACAGCAGACGACTATTAACCCCCCCCCCCCCCCCCCCCTCCGTTTCTCACATATTACAATCATACAGCAGACGACTATTAACCCACCTTTCCGACATATTACAATCCTACAGCAGACGACTATTAATCCCCATTTCCAACATATTACAATCCTACAGCAGACGACAATTAACCCCCCTTTACCACATATTACAATCCTACAGCAGACGACTATTAACCCCCCTTTCCCACATATTACAATCCTACAGCAGACGACTATTAACCCCCCTTTCCCACATATTACAATCCTACAGCAGACGACTATTAACCCCTCTTTACCACATATTACAATCCTATAGCAGACAACTATTAACCCCCCTTTCTCACATATTACAATCCTACAGCAGACGACTATTAACCCCTCTTTACCACATATTACAATCCTATAGCAGACAACTATTAACCCCCCTTTCTCACATATTACAATCATACAGCAGACGACTATTAACCCCTCTTTACCACATATTACAATCCTATAGCAGACAACTATTAACCCCCCTTTCTCACATATTACAATCCTACAGCAGACGACTATTAACCCTCCTTTCCCACATATTACATTCATATACCAGACGACTATTACCCCCCCCCCCCCCCCCCCCCCCCCCATTTCCCACATATTACAATCCTACAGCAGACGACTATTAACCCCCCTTTCCCACATATTACAATCCTACAGCAGACGACTATTAACCCCTCTTTACCACATATTACAATCCTACAGCAGACAACTATTAACCCCCCTTTCCCACATATTACAATCCTACAGCAGACGACTATTAACCCCCCTTTCCCACATATTACAATCCTACAGCAGACGACTATTAATCCCCATTTCCAACATATTACAATCATACAGCAGACGACTCTTAATCCCCATTTCCAACATATTACAATCCTACAGCAGACGACTCTTAATCCCCTTTCCCACATATTACAATCCTACAGCAGACGACTATTAACCCCCCCCCCCCCCCCCCCCTCCGTTTCTCACATATTACAATCATACAGCAGACGACTATTAACCCACCTTTCCGACATATTACAATCCTACAGCAGACGACTATTAATCCCCATTTCCAACATATTACAATCATACAGCAGACGACTCTTAATCCCCATTTCCAACATATTACAATCCTACAGCAGACGACTCTTAATCCCCATTTCCAACATATTACAATCATACAGCAGACGACTCTTAATCCCCTTTCCCACATATTACAATCCTACAGCAGACTACTTTGAAAAGATCTAGACAAAACTAAGGAAACTCTCTCTATATATGTTACGTCAATTACTAAATAGAATTGAAAACATTTTGGCAAAAGGATAACATTATCATTATGAGCAAGTTCTTCTTTTGTCACAATGTGTTCAAAAGTCTTTTGGCTGGAGGGGCGTCTGAAAGTGTCTTAATGAGAGAAAGGGTTAATATGGGCACGTGCTCCGGCCAGCAAGAAAACCAACTTTATGGCCTCTGCGTAATGTACCGACCCATATCAGCCTGCGCATTCCGCGCAAACTGATCCGGTTCGACACATTCCGTCACAGGGGGATATATGTATAGAGTAATGATTCCTGAAACAGAAAATCCACAGGAGGCGAAAAGTGTCTATCCGGTTAAACCCGCGCGGCATGCTTAGGCTGATTCGGGACGATACTTTACGCAGAGTCCACAATGTTGGTTTTCTCGCGGGATGGCTCATATCATGTAAATAGTAAGATATGAGAATAATCAGGGCTAGGGAAGTTATCAAGACAGTAAATAGGAATGTCTTGTAAAAATCAACCTGAGCAAATAAAGTAACTCGACTTGCCTAATTGACGGCATTTTGACCTACTACCCGTCTACGTAATCGGTGGGTTCAATGCCCGACAAGTGAGGTATCGCCGTTTATAACACGTCTTACTAGTGTAATTGTTGAGAAAAAGATTATCCTGATAAATGCACTGTGATTATATTCAGTGTTTAATCGGATATTAACCCAACTCTACTTGTCGTCCATAAGTAAAGTCATGAAATAAACATAACAAGTATGGTCTCAGCGTAAATTATCGACATGGATCAGTCTAAGTATGCCGCGCAGGTTGATCCGGGCAGATACTTTTCGCCTCCTGTGGATTTTCTGTTTTATGAATCATTACTATATACCTCTATTCCCCTGAGACGGAATGTGTATGCCCGGATTAGCCTGCGCGAACTGTGCAAACAGATCTGGATCGATACACTACGCAGAGTGCACAATGTTGGTGTTCTGGAGCGGCTTATATACATGTACTTTAATTTGTACAAAACAAAAATGACATATTTTCGTTGGCTTCATGCAAAACGGTTGTAACTACATCTTGTTACAATATGTAGTTACAACCGTTTTGCATGAAGCTATCGATAATTGAAAATATATCTCGTTCCAATACCGAAAACAAACTAGTGCTATACATGTATGTCATATTTTTCAGCAATGTTGTCTCAACAACATCCTTTCGTCTGAATTCCTTGTCGTCCTGATGTCGGAACAGACGGACCCAATCACGTCCTTAAAGAATGCCTGTCAATTGAGAACCGGTCACATGACAAATGACGTCATATCGAATCAATCTCCGGATTAATTCTGTATTGCAACGTTATGATGTGCAAATAGAGAGGAAATTTAGTTTTATTTATGCAAATGACAAGTTAGAAATATCACAGAAGAAATTACCCTTTACAGAATACGAGGATTGTTGTGTGTTACTGTTACTTTTTAACTGACCACTATTGTAACGTAAAATAATCCGCGTTATAAGAAGACCAACCTTCGGGACAAAGCGACCAGCAAAGATCCTGGTTAGCCTATTCCTCCGCGCGGTCTTATCAGGACCTATAGGACACAATACACCTAATCAATTCCTTCTTTGTTTCCATGTAAATCGACCAGTTTCAGTCCTCAATTGTCACACTTTCCAAGCGTTTCTGATGTAGAACACCATATATCATTGAAAAAGTTATCTCTAAGCTTTATTACAATTCAAAGAAAATAGGGGGTCATGTATTATGCAAGAAATAAATGGTTTCCGTCGTTTTGGACCAAATCGGGCCCGGACAAAACTAGTGTTTCACATTCTCTGTTTTCACTTTCAAACAACGTCAAAATACTATAAGTAATCAAATGAATCATTTCCAGTGCATCCTATACACATTCACAATGAAATTAAACTCAATGTCATATATTCAATGCATTCTTGTGAGGGTACTCATTTCTACGCAAACAAAAATTGTATTAGGGACTATTTGACGATAGACCAGCATGACAGCGGATGTATTTGGCGTAATTTGACCATTATGATTTCACCATATTATCGTACGCGTATCTTTGAGGCCTCTGTAGAACTATTTTCATCAACATACAGTTCGTTAAATGAAGGGAATTGCGATTAATTTCGAAACCTCCTAATGTCAGATTTGGCGTGGCGTGGCGCATTGGTACGAACTACTCCACTACCGTGCCAGATCCTCACGGTCAAAACTCGTGGATGATGATACCAGTTCAAATGATTAGCAGGACAAGTTCTATGATCTATATAACCGTGTGTGGTGCATGCACTTCATATTAGCATTAGTACGCCTTCAAGAAATAGTGCAATAAGCAGCAGATGATAGTCATGTTATCATACATATTAGACCCGGTAACCCAACCGCTGTTCAATTTGCCTAACAGGAAATAAAGTTCACTTTGAACATTCATACCTTCTTATCAGAAAACATGATATACTTGAATAATAGGATATACACACCTACTTCGTCTTTGTATATCAAACAGGAAGCGAATTACTTCTAACATAAATATCTTAATATGAGGTTGTATTCTAAGCCTTGATGTAGATATGCAAAGCCCACATATTGTTGATTAAATGCCTGGTGACTGGTAAAGATCCTCTAAATGAAGTCCAATACAAATAAGCCGTTCCACGAGAAAACCACCATTATGGCCTCTGCGTAATGTATCGATCCAGATGATCCGGGCCGACACATTCCGTCTCAGGGGGATAGAGGTATAGAGTTATGCTTCACGAAACAGAAAATCCGCAGGAGGTGAAAAGTGTCTGTCCAGGTAAGCCAGCGCGGCATTCTTAGGCTGATCTGGGTCGATACTTTACGCAGAGTCCACAATGCTGGTTATCTCGTAGGACGGCTCAAACATAACTTTACGCTGACACATCACAATAGGTAGGACACTGCATGTGATTCAAATTGTGTTCTAACCGCTTCATCCGAATTATCTTTTTCGAACGTAACACTATTTTAGGATACATTCAGTCCTTTAGCATTCTTTTAATATATTGATTAATAGTTTGGTGTTAACCCCGATTTCAACACTTTTTAGTTATATCACGGCGTTTCCTGGATAAGTTATTATTATTCTGGTCCATTTATCCTGACACCAGACTGTCAGTCGTAATGCTAACCCCGCAACCCTGAGGGCCAAAGGGCAACCATTACTACCATTTTTATATACATTGGTATGACCCGGTCGGGAACATACTTTAGATAGCTTATGGTGTATATTTACTCAAATCAGGAGATTTTTATACTGATGATGTCCTGATGGTAGGTCTTAACTTTGATGCGTTAGGTCAATATGGAAATACGTCATTGGTTTTTGTCACGTGGTGATTTGCATATTTCAATGGCAGATATTGAATTATTGACGGCATTTTTTCTCATTTATAAATCAATTATTTTTTCACAAAGAATAATGTTACGTCAAGTCTGTCTAGATAACCAGCAAAGTAGAAAAGATAAAAGTATTATTTGAAGAAGAAAAAAACAGTATCTTGTCCCAAACGCAACCAGGCTATTTAAATGATGTGTATCTTTAAAAAACATCAATGATATCTTAATATTCACCTTGACCCTAAGCCAGCTGGATTCCCGCTACTGATATCATCATCATTGGTTTTTAACCCTTTTAAGTAAGTTTTTATGCATTCATGGATAAGTTGTTGATACATACTAATGCATAAGTAAATCATTGTGTAGACCATCAATATACGTTAAGGGTGTGCAAGCTAATCTTGGTCTTCAGTACTCGCATATCGTGTTTTACAGTATTTCTAAATGTTGTTCAAATGCGCGTACAATGGAATAAGGGTTAAATAAATTCAGACATTGTAATTCATGGGATTTATTTTGCTGCCAAATTTGAATAGCAAGCAATAACAAAATGCCAACATTCGTTATTATATTACAGAAAAGTCGAAGAAGTATTTGTCATCACTGCATGGGTTAACCCTTTACATGATATAATGTATTAATTTACTTTCAATTTCATGATGTTGAGAATAAAGTAGAAATTCTGGAAAACAAATCTCTTTTAAAAACAATACTGGCAAAAGAGGAAATTGTTCATAGTAAAACGTTCTCATTTCACCACAACGCTTTCAAATATTTTCTTTAACCCTTTCCCTCATATAGACGCTTTCTGACGCCATTGAAGCAGACGGCTTTTTGAAAACATAGTGACAAAAGAAGAAATTGCACAAAACGTGCAATTTCTCCTTTTGCCACAATGTTTTCCACTTTTAGTCATAGGTTATCCATTCAATTATGAAGATTTTCTATGTTTTGACAAAATACGTTCAAAGTCGTCTGCTGCAGAATTGTCGCATGAGGGAAAGGGTTAATAACACTTTCATTTAAATTATTTTTTTTCCATATTTTGCCAAGCTTGTTTTAATGTCGTCTGCTCCTTATTTGATATATGTGGTAAATGGTTAAAGGTTTTTGACTCATGATACTACGGTGTATCTATAAAGTATTTAGGGTTGAGGAGAAAACATCAACCTGGTCTTTATTGAATCTACATAATCCTACTATTAGAATACCCCGTCACACGAGAACCGTCAGTCAGAGCGTGTGGAGCAATAACGAAATGAAATATACTCTACTCTAGTAGAATCAAAGCCATTATGCACTTGCGACCAATGTAAATTCAGATTATAAATCCTCCCATGTCGAATGGTTAGCGTTTGGTTGTTTGATTGATTGGAGTTTAACACCGTTTTTTACAATTTCTCAGTTATATAAGGCGACCAGTTCACCTACTCATGCATTTCCCGGTTTTCTCACACCAGTACTCCACACATCAATCTTCCCAAGCAACTGGCTGCTTTCCCACATAGACTTAGCCCATTGGTGGAAGACGAATGACGCATGTCGCATTGACTTTTGTCAATCGTCGGAAAGAAAGTTGGCCGAGCCGGGATTCGAACTCACATCCCCTGGATTGACAGCCCGCGTCACTACCGGTTAGTTGCGGTTAGCGTTGGGACATTTGGAACCGAGTGTTATGGGTTCGATCTCCGCTAGCGGCAGTCATGGTGGAGTGCCATTTGAGGTCACAATACACCAACTAAATTCGTTTCCATGTAAATCAATCAGTTTCAACCCTCAATTGTCACACTTGTTTAGCGTTTCGTAGGTAGAACAACACCCTATATCATTGAAAAGAGTTACCTCTAAGTTTGCAAAATGTCCTAAGAAAATGAGAGGTTATGCATTAAGCAAGAAAATATTCACCCTGCGAAAATGGTTACCGTCATTTTAGACGAAATCGGGCTGGGACGCAACTGGTTTTTCACATACATGTACTCTTTTTTCACTTTCAAACAAGGTCAAAATACTAAGAAAGATCAAATCAATAATTACCGGTGTATCCTTTACATAGTTACAATGAAGTTAAACTCAATGTCATAAAGTTAATGCATTCTGGTAAAGGTATACGCACACATATCGAGGGCGTGGCGTGAAACGGTTGTAACTAAAAACATATTTTGAAAACTCTGGTCTAGGGGCAATTTTGACCCCTTTGTAAAACAATGCAAATTTACACCTAAATTTCCATCGTTTACCAAAAAAATGATTTAACGCTGATAAAAACTTTATGACGAGGTGATTCACCTTGGTAAACAAACAATACAAATTTTAGTTACAACGGTTTAACGCCAAGCCCTCGAAATGGTTTTTAAAGACTATTAGTCTACCGCGGATTGTATTGGCGTAATGGCATATTTCCTAGCCTAGTATTGGTTTGATTACTCAAGGATCATTAAAAAGGGTTTCCATGATAAGACTGAACTAATGTTGAAAATAGCGTATATCCCAGATAAAATATATATATTATAGATCAGCAGTATACATTTGGATCAGTATTCATGGATTTGAAGATAAATCTGTATCTGCACCAAGGACAAGGTTTGTTTCCCCTCGAACACGCCTTAAATACTTTCTCACAAACAGAGGCGTTTTTACACGCATTAAGCACAATATGTACTAATAACCTATATGTAAAAAAATAATTAAGAATATGAAAATATCCGTTTATTTAACCCATCCGTACTATAAGTTGGTATTTTAAGAACAGTTTAGATATAAATAAGCCTGTTCATCCGCCCAGTCTGATCAGGATGTACACTGTTCACGTATTAATTGCATAAGCTTACTAGACTGAATATAGTGTCAATTTGTGTAGATTCTACGTTGCCGATATACAGGCTGATCTTAACATAAATTATACGGTTCAGAAATATCAACTTTTACATTTACCTTTTCTCATGGACGGTCGGTTTCATATGAAGAATATTCACAGCCTCATTATATTTCACTTTTGTTATTAACCCTTTTCCACACACAGACGCTCTCTGACGCCTCTGCAACAGAAATCTATGAATACATTGTGGCAAAAGGAGAAATTGCACACAACTTTAGTCAATAATTAAAGAGAATTTTCATATTCTAAACCAAATATTTATGGTGATCACTTGCATAAATACTGTTTGTGAAAAGGGTTAATACGATTGTTTTATTTCAAAGAAAGTAAGTGTTGTCAGCCAATAGAGTTACTATATCAATCATTTAGATGTGTTGGGTTATTAACCATTTCAGCGTCGAATTCCTGAAGTAGACTCCATGTTCAAACTCGGGAGACTCCATTGTTCATGTTATTAGTGTTTTGGAATATTTTCATAAATAAGAATCAAAGGATGCTGATATTAGGTTAGACAGCTCAACACTTATCTGAATCTGTATTGCTTCAAAAAACAAAAATTGCCATTAGGCTGAAAACCTTAATAAACCGTGATCAGAAAAGAAGACGTTCCTTTCGGATAATTCCTTAAACCATTTTCCAACAAATATCAAATCATTAAGTGTGCAACTTACATGCAGAACATACGTTATCTACATACCTAGTTTGAATTACTTGTTGGTTTTCTGTTTTATGCCGCTTTCAACATATTTTGTTTCAGTTATACATAGACGGAATGTGTCGGCCGGATCAGTCTGCGCGGACAGCGCAGGCTGATCTGGTCGATACATTACGCACTGTATTTTCTGGGTAACTTACCAGTACTACTTGTTCACTGATTCTGATACCAAGTTTGAAGTGAATACTTTGGAAATTAAAGCAAAATGAGGAAAACATCACTTGAAATTGAACAAAAAGAATTGCAAACATTTGAGGAAAAGGCAGAAAGTACCCAATCAAGTTATCTTTTTACAAACTTCGCATATAGCCGATGCGTCTGTATGTGAGAAAGCGTTACCACTAGCAAATAGGGGCATAGACAATGTTTTGAATACAGTGAGACGTAAAACAAAGACAATCTTACAACATTTCTCTTCCAACATTGCTGTATCACAAAGGTTTGCCTATCTGGTCACACTGAGACAATCTTAATTCCGCTTTTATCGTAAGGTATACATAGCTTGCTTTAGAAATATCGGCTTTCGTAATGGACAAACCATTAACTGAATAGAATCCACGTGTCTCGAAATGTATTAGAAAATAATTCCGATCAAATATAAAAAGATATATGATTGAATCTAGTAACGCACCCACCGATCTTGGTTGTTTTTCTTTGCAGCGACTTCAATATATCTTCTAACTATTGGCGAATATTCAAATCTTATCCCTCTAAATTCCTGATTATTTACATGCATTTGGGGGAGCCGAGCCCCGGTCGCTCAGTCGGTATCGACGCGGGCTGTCAATCCAGGGGTTGTGATTTCGAAAACCAGCTCGACAAACATTCTTTCCGACGTTTGCCAAAATTCACTGTGACAAGCGTCATTCGTCTTCCACAAATGGGCTAACAGTTTATGTGTAAAAGCAGCCAGTTGCTTGGGAAGACTGTTGTGTTGAGTACTGGTTTGGGATAGCCATAAACACATGAGTAGGTTGGACTGGCCGCCGTGATATGACTGAACAATTATTGAAACGGCGTTAAACCCTCTAATCAATCAATCAACATACATTTGGACTAGTATCTATCACATGCGGATATACGAGTTGCGAACAAAGTAAGCCAATATTAGTGTACGCATGTTCAGGCTTATCTTGGTCTACAGTGTGCGCAATTGAAGATTGAAGTCGTGTATAAATATAATTTGTTAATGTTAATGAAAGTTGCGTACAGAGAGATAAGGGTTTATGCTCTTTTGAGAATGTCACGTTAATTCACGTTATTCTGAAACTGGCGGTAGAAACACGAGCCCTTTTTCTCTGACGCGCATCCTCTGTCGACTGGCCTAATGAATATAAATGACTATTTATGCGACAGACGAATTGTGATGCATCAGTACGGGGCTGACATCGACTTCTTCAATTGAAGACCTAAATGAACCGTGGGACAGGCAGACGAATGGGTGTGTCAAGCGAAAAGGACCTGTACCAATTAAATCAAATACTATTCGTCGTTTGTTCGTCTGACCACTATACGACATTCTTAACCCTTTCCCTCATACGGTAATTATGCAGCAGACGACTTTGAACGTATTTTGTCAAAAGTTAGAAAATCTCCATAATTGAATGGATAACCTATGACAGAAAGTTGAAAACATTGTGGCAAAAGAAGAAATTGCACGTTTTGTGCAATTTCTTCTTTTGTCACTATGTTTTCAAAGAGCCGTCTGCTGCAGAGGCGTCAGAAAGCGTCTTTATGAGGGAAAGGGTTAATCATATATCAAGTTAACGCTTTCTTTTATACAGACGATTTTAGACGTTTCTGTATCTGTCTTGAATTAGAGGTATAAAGTGTAAGCCATTGTAGAATTTGGTTTAAAGATCATGGAGTGCGCTTCATAATTAAGCCCCCGTCAGACAATAAGATATTTTCTGACAAGTGCATCACACAGATTCTAGTCAAGCATTTCCACTGCCCATTAGTATGCTAAATAGCTTCTAGCCATTATTCTTGCTAACCCTTATCTCGATGTATGAGACTTAAAACAACAATAGATTAGTATGTGTATATACAGTTCAACCTGTGTCTAAAGACATAGGAAGAGAACACTTTGGTATTTGGTCACAGGTGGTCTTTAATTACAGTGTCAACTATGTAGAAAATGAGAAATTGGGAAGTTAAAAGCTTGGTTGCTATAGGCAGGGAATTGCTAAACAAAGGTGGTCTTTAGACTGTAACTACTGATTTCCGCCAAACACTAACAAACTGGACCCCAAATGTCGTCTTTAATATCATTTGTTTCTGTTGGTAAATTGATCTTAAATTATGCAAATGTCATCAAGTTTTCAACCCAACAGTCCATTTCAGACAGACAGACAGACAGACACACTGTAACTCTTTATTTCGTTGGAGTGATTTGTGTAATGTACTTGGAATTAATCTACACCACAAAAGGTCAAGAGTAAATATTAAGGTCAAATGCCATGATTCTCAGTAGTTCTACCTCTATTGTTACGATGGCTGTGGTAACAACAATATGTTTATTCCCAAACGATTGGGAGCCAATAATGTTATGGGGTATTTAAATAAGCTATTAGCAAACCGATTTGTATCTATATCTTATATAACATCCTTGACTTTTTCGTTTAATAAATAGCAATGCTTCCTCTTAATTTTGTTTGATAACTGATTTTAAATACGAACAATTTCTTTTGCTTGAGTCACAAAGTATTCTAATGTGGTCTGCTGCAGATTTATCCAAATACGTCTGCATGTGGGAAAGGGTTAATTGTATACAAATGTAAGTTATATTTAGACAGCAAATAAAGTCAAATGCTAGATTTTTAAGTGCAGGAATCACTTCAAAACAATCTATCAGCAGACAAAATATTACAGCAGTATATACATTCCACAGGTAGGGGAAATTAACATCGTGTTGCTATGGCAGCTTCCTAGCTTCAATCCACCTAGTACGAAGTGTATGTTATAACCATTTCACTGGTTAGAATTGTACAACGCGTCCTCTTTGGAAACATATGAGGGAAATATGAAAAAGAAAATATTTATTTTTTTAAAAAACATTTTAAATGAATTTAAGAAAAGGAGATATCGCTAGTTTTATTTTAGCATTTTTTTCCTTTTCCGCTATGTGGTCAGATCCATGCAGATACTCTAGCCATTTAATATATAATCTTTTTGAGTTTAACCCTTTCCCTCATACAACAATTCTTCAGCAGACGTTTTGAGCAATTTCTTCATTTGTCACTATGTTTTCAAAAAGTCGTCTGCTGAAGAGGCGTCAGAAAGCGTATACATGAGGGAAAGGGTTAAAAACAATACGAGCCGAGTCAGACAAACAAGAGTTTGCAAATGCGAGTAGAAGTGATTCCTTTTCAACAGGACAAGTCAGTGTAAACTAGAAATTATTTCATTTATACGAACCAAACTACTTTCCAATGTTTAGACGACTTTTAAAATTATCACGATGAGCTATTCATCATTGTACCACGTTGTTTTGAAAGTCGCCTGCTGCAGATGCTTAAAGATGCATCAGCACGAAGGAAAGGGATATAGCATTGCCGAAACTTAGACGCATTAAAACTCATTTTCACAACAACACTTGAAATTGTTTGATAAAAGTCTGCCAAAACGTGTTGTTTTTAGCAAGTGGCTCTTTACACCCAATTGCTTAAGTAGACGAATCATCGGCATCTAGACTGGAATCATTCCCTATTTGTTAAAGTCTTATTACAATATCTGCAATGAATTACTTCAAATATCTCTTTCTTCAGTGGCTCTCCAATACTGAACGTCATTACGAGTTCAGAGAGATGTCTTGATATTCGTAGATTGTATATAATGACATTGAAAGCCTTATTTTGATTTTGATATGACATGCATCAAGGAGTGTGTAAATTATTCCACGACTACTTGGTTAATAAAAGTATTTGCCATAGACCCACATTCTTTAAATACAATACATGTAGTGTGCTTTCAATTCCAATATTATTCAAAATGAGGACATAACAAAGTGTTGTTATGAAGTGTATTTGAATAACGTTTATGATCGGTAAATCCATGTCCAAATGTAGTACGTGATCTGTAGTAAGCCCCTTGCTGGCAGCACTATCAGCGCTTTGATTATTTTCAACATATCTTTGCACAGACATGTGTTCAGTCTTCTTCTATAGAGGTGTCGGATAGAGTTAAACTATCGTATGAGGGATATGAACAGGTAAGAGCAGGGCATGCAGCGAAACATGCCTGGATAAATTAAGACTTTGCAGAAACCGTAAAACAATCAAGCTGTCATTAGCTTTACATTGGTAACAGATGCTGCGTGTAGTTTACCCTTATTAACTTGTATCGAATTGATTTCTGTATCTTAACTCTTAGCCCTCAGAACTCCTACTGCTGGCCGAGAATCGGAAGCTGAGTCGGTATAGATAGCGGGTTGTCAATCGAGGGATTGTGGGTTCGTATCTCAGCTCGGTCGACATTTTCGCCGACGTCTGAAAACAGCAAATGTGACAAGCGTCATTGTCGAAAAGCAGCCAGTTGTTCGGACAAGATTGCAGTGTGGAGTGTGTGCGTGAGAAATCAAGGAAACACAATTGAAAGTCAACTGGTTGCCGTGATTTTATGGGGAAATTGTTCAAAACGGTGTTAAAAATCAATCAAACAATTAATCTATGAGACTTCCTGCAACTGGTAGCATTATCCTTGCTTTGTAACAACTATTACATGGCAAGGAAGTATGCTCCGAAGGATTGATATATGACTAGTTTGTTTGTTTGTTTGAATGGTGTTTGTCATTTCTATCATTTTAGATTCTTTGGCATGTCCCGACCAGTTATCAAACCCTGGTCCCCATCTCCGGTAGCTCTGTCGGTAACGACGCTGGTTGTCCATTAAGGGGTTGTGAGTTCGAATCCCAGCTCGGCCAAAATGCTTTCAGACGTTTGACAAAAAACTCTGTGGCAAGCGTCGTTCGTCTTTCGCCAATGGGCTAAACATATATGTGGAAAGCAGCCAGTTGCTTGGAAAGTATATTGTATGAAGCTCTGGTGTGAGAAAGCTAGGAAACAAATGAGTAGGTGAACTGGCCGCCGTGATATGACTGAACAATTGTTGAAAACGACGTTAAACCCCATTCATTCAATCAATTCCCCGCTCCTAAGGAGGACGCTTCAACCATTATCCCAAGAAGAAGAGGACATTAAAGATCATGATTAGAATGCACCAATATGCAGGCTGATCTTGATACATTATGTGATACCATACGAGCCCGGCCATGGGAATAGGAACATGTTGGCTTTTGTAAAATAAGTAGAACCAGATAAGCCTTTCCATTTGAGTAGTCCGAGCAGGATATATAATTTTACTTCTGAAGCGTGTTAGAAGCTTTAGCCATCCGTTATAGATTCTGATGAGACGGGGCACATTAACAGTATGATGTGGGGCTACACTGTTCGGAAATGCCACCTGGTACCTTGTTATACCAGTCCTAGGGTAAACTCTTGATCAATAATGATTGTTTAATAGCTGCGGTGTATTCAGTTTGTTCTAGCAAACCTAGTAATCGGACGAGTGCTAGTTAAAAGACGGATTTTAATTAATTAATTTGGGTTAGTAGACATTCAAGTAACAATCTGAAGACGCCCCTAGGTCGAGCCTCGATTTTAGATCATACATATGAGCCGTTCCACGAGAAAACCAACATTATGGACTCTACGTAATGTGTCAAAACAGAAAATCCACAGGATGCGAAAAGACATACTTTGGCTGATCCGGGACGATACTTTACAAAGAGTCCACACTGTTGGTTTTCTCGTGGAATGGCTCTATGATGGCCCGTTGATAGGCTTAAAGTATACATGGGAAAGAAGCCAGTTGAGGAATGCTTTTTTTTGGTAGTAATGGTGTGAGAACGCCATGAAATACATAGCTGTCATTTGAACTGATCGCCGTGATATATATATTATATACTGTTGACACGGCGTTTAACTCCATTTGATAATCGATATTCGGGGATTCAAGACGAGCATACGTTACTTCAGAGTGATTGTATGGCTTCCTTATGTTTTGCCGTTGGTGTAATATTGTGCAGAGAACATCACAACATACATAAACTATAAATATTAAGGACTAGCTGGTCAAATACGGTTTTAATACTTCCGTATGTGAACTGGTCGGCGTGATGGAACGGACTGCAATCATGTTCAAATCGGCGTTTAACTCAAACCATTCAAATCAGTCAGATGTTGTATAATATATATGGATAGGTTATATGGTTGGGGACAGTGAGAGACGGCTCTGGGGAGTCTTCGCTGCTCGCAAAATCAAACAAGACATTCCTGTTGCCTGATGCGGCTTTGGGTAAAAGGACCATTTTACGTATGAAACTAAAGAAAACACCAAACGTAATGTAGACATTTATTTATTGACATTATAAGAAAAAACAAAAACATCAACATTTATAATAAATAACTTTAGCATATTTAAGAAATAAGCTCAATAACAATGTTACGATTGGATAACCCTTTCCCATATACATAACTTTGCATCAGACGACTTTGAAAAACAATGTTTTGCCACAATGTCATTAAAGATATGACTCCTGAAAATGGGTCAAAATGCATCGCCATTGAGAAAGTGTTAAAACGTGATGAAAAACACAGTCATGAATTCTCTTCCACAAAAGAGTTCTGGTGAAAACAAATTAGCAAGCATAACGTCAACGATGCTAACAAATTCACTATCACAAATGCATGTGTATTCATTAGAATACTTTGATGTCGGAGAACCATATTACGATACAATTAATGTCGGAAATATAAGGAAATATAAGGAAATATAAGGAAATATAAGAAAATATAAGAAAACATAGGAAATGTCCTAAAAAGTTGCCGTACTTTAAAAAGAAACAACAAACATAGTAATACAGAAAATTCAACATGGAAGACTTGGACTGTAATTTCGGTTCATACGGTAAATCTAATAATTAGGTATACAAGTATGCAGGATGTCCCCAAACAAATAAGTGCATTTCACAATATAAACAATTTTGCAAATTTCAACAACTAATGTCCAAAATGTTAAAGTATCAAATGTCAAGACAATTGTGAGTTGGTCAAGACTCCTGGTCAAGTTCTAGTGTTCGCACTAATGAAGACAGTCACCTTAGCCATGCAGCAAACGCAATGTGTTAACTCATTCAGCGCCGAATTGTTTAAAGTAGACTCTTCCATGTTCAATATCGGGTGTGTCCATTGCTCAATTTATGAAAGTTTTGGACTATTTTGGTCGTTACGAGCTGACTCACCTGAATCTGCATTGTTTGCAAAAACCTAAATATTGCCTTTGGCGCTGAAAACGTTAAAGGTGCTGAACTCAAGATGGAGATCAAAATTTTGAAATGTTCAAACTTCTCCAAATATTGTTTATAGTAACAACAAAGTAACTAGTAAATGTTGAAAAATAGTCATTTGAAAGTCAATGAAAATGTACAAAATTTGGATTACTGGGTTTGTCTACCGTGTAAAAAATGAAGAATAACGATCAATATTCAAATGTTTATTGTACTGGAAAGTGAAATTATTACTCTTAATTTTTCTCAGAATTATGATTCTAATATTTCAAGACAACTTTTGAACAGTTTTTTAAACTTTGACTATACTATCTATACTCTAGAGTTTATCACATTTAAAGCTATTATTCTAAATCACTATTATCTATTTTGATAAATGAAAAATGATTGATTCAAACTGATTTAATTTGAGTATTCAATTTAACCCTTTTCTATCTGAAGACACATTTTGACACATCTGTGAGCAATTTCCCTTTTTGTCACAATAGTTTAAATTCTATTCAATAATTAGACATCATTTACAGAAATTTGAATCGTTTTGTCAAGAAGTTTGCAAGGTAGTCTGGCGCGGGTTTGTTGTTTGTGGGTCAAGGTTATCTAAGGTTTAATTTGTCCAACGATATAGAGGGAATTATATTTTGATAATTTTAATAAGTTATTATTATTATGTATCGAGGCTAGACTATGTGTACCTTATAGCCCTTTCCCACATAGCACAAATCTGCAGCAGACGATTCTTAAACTATGTAAGCCATCAAAACTATCTACACATGAAAGTATACTTATTTAATAGAGTTGACACAATTGTGGCGCAAGAAGGCATAATGAGCAATATCGTGTTTTGCCACAATATTTTCAAAAGCCGTCTTCTGCAAATGCGTCGGATGCCGTATGCATGTGGGGAAGTATTAAAAAGAAACAATGAGAGGAATGTTTTCATCGATAAATTTAGAAACCCTATGTTGTAGTTTTATATTAGAGGTATTTCGTTAAGATAATGTTGATAACAAGACTCCAACATGATTCCAGGAAATGTAACTGCGATATTCAGTTATACAAGTCATAAATTAAACCTTTCCATTGTCATTTTTACAGTTAAACACGTAGTTCCATATTGGCCCTCTTTGGTCTTGTTGAGAAAGGGCGTTCAGAAAATCAAAATATATTTTCACCATTAAGTAGAGTATAAACACATAATAAACATTTTTGGAAGACACCATTAAGGTGTCTCAAGTATAATACATGTTATAAAGAAAGTCCTAATAATTGTTGATCACACCATTTGTATATTGTTATACTTCACTTGTACAAGTTAACGAGTTAACAAGTTAACGATGAAAGTTTTAGCCTCTCCCGTGCTCTTTCTAGGTACAGTTAAAACATAATCATCATCCCTCATTGACGTTGTACAAAGAAGGGGCGCTCAAAACTATTCCGAGTGTCCTGTCCCACAGGTCACGGGAAATCGACACTGTACTTTTGAGACACAATTGAAAAATGTGCAGAAAAGCAGTATCTTGTTATTAATCGTTTCCTACATGCAGACGCTTTTTGAATGCATCTACAGCTGGCGACTATTGACTATTCATTTCTTGGTACAGTTAAACATGTCGTTCCTCATTGGCCCTCTTGGATCGTATAGAGAAGGGGCGTTCAAAAATATTCCGAGAGTCCCACAGAAACAGGCCGTTGTAAAGATAAATAGAAATAGTCGGTCCATGACCATGGCCACGTAGTTCCAGTCTCTCTCAATCTGAAAAAAATACGAAGAAAATATACCATGAGCCCGTACGTGCGGAAATGTACAAGTTGACTTTTGTGAACAGTATAGAACGAGCTGAACCTTTGCATCCTATCAGTTTTAGCTAGCTTTAGTTACACAAGCTTGTTCGAACTTGTGTGGATTCTGATAAGACGTAGTAAATGTACAGGCTGATCTGAACATTCACTGTTCAGAACTTATATAGACAAAGACATATAAAGTTTATAGCTGCGTATACATACATATACATGCACCTTGTGATAAAAACCAAATAAAGACATAATTCCATGGTCATTTAAAAAGAGAAAATATACAGTTGTGTATGACCGGTGCTCGAATACCCTTTTGTGTACAGGTAAGTTCCGAGCATACTATACATTCCTGAACTCTTATCAGTATTTCAACTCTTTATTAGAAACGGTGATCGTTTTGATGGCGTACCGTGTGTATCCTAATCAGAATAAGCGTTTTTTAAAAGCTTATCTGGGTTTACACTGGCCGCAGATGTTCAACACATGGCAAAATAGCCCCGCCCCCTGGCGGCCATAGTTTTTTGACCAATCAACAAGGCTTGAAGGAAATTGATAGAGGGTTATCCAAGGAATATTTCTACAGAATTGTTCGAAAATCGGCCAACCAATTTTGGAGAAGAAGAATTTTAAAGTTGTTTTCGTTTGGTTACCATGGAAACCGGAATTCTGCGTGGATCCCCCAAAAATGAAGGAATTCTGGTGAGGTCGTTGAGAGGATGCTTTCCGTGAAGTTCCATGAAGTGCACGATGCACGACGCACGCCGGACAATAGGCGATCACAATAACTCACCTTGAGCACTTTGTGCTCAGGTTAGCTAAAAAGGAAATGTAAAAGGGAAATAAATAGGAACGTCAACGGGATTTAAATGTGAAGGGTAACGGGATAAAAATGTGAAGGCTAACGGGTTAAAAATGTTAAGGCTAACGGGATTTAAATGTGAAGGGTAACGGGATAAAAATGTGAAGACTAACGGGATAAAAATGTTAAGGCTAACGGGATATAAATGTGAACGCTAGCTTGATAAAATGTGAAGGCTAGCCGGATACAAATGTCAAGGCTAACGGGATTTAAATGTGAAGGCTAGCCGGATAGAAATGTGGTGGCTATCGGTATATAAATGTGAAGGCTAACGGGGTTTAAATGTCAAGGCTAACGGGATATAAATGTGAAGGCTAGCCGGATAAGAAATGTAAAGATAAACCGATAAGTAGGATATAATTAATAGCAACTCACCGCTTTCACCTCAGCATCATGTTTCATATGTTCAGCTATGAATTTAACACCTTGTATAGATTCCCTCACTTCCGGTGGATATTTATCTAACGTTAATACATCATTTCTATGCCTATTCCGAAGATTCTCGTAGTTTGGTGGCGCTGAACTTCCGGTTACACGGACTGACGGCATTTCCGTCATTTCTATTTCCGGAACGGAAGACGATGATTTTAACACAGGTATTCTGTCCTGTTGAGGTCTTTTCATACACAGAATTTTGGGTAATATTTCCGTGAACACACTTTTAGTCCACGGTGACATTTTGTGCGTGGAAGGTGACCGGAAGTGAATACTAAGGGTGTACACTGTCAGAAATATGGACATAGTCACGACAATCATTGTAAATAACAGATACTTTCCAATTAAAGGAATGACAATCGAGGTGGGCGGATTGATGTCAGATAGCAACAAGAAGAACACAGTCAAAGCCAGTAAAATTGATATGGATAGCGTTATTTTTTCTCCGGAGTCACTTGGCAAATAGAACACAAGCACCGTAAGACCCGATATGGCTACAATTGGTAGGATAAGATTGATCGTGTAGAACAGCGTCTTCCTTCTTATCGTGATGTTGAACGTGATGTCTGGATACGGTTCCCCTGGACAACAAGGGTAGAACTTCTCCTTCCGCCTCGCTGTCACGTTAATTATGTCCCATTCCACGTTCTGCGAGTAGTCACACAGATCAATTCCGAACCGTACAATGGTGAAGTTGCCTACCTTCACTCCCTGTTCGTGTCGCATGTGTCTTAAATCGACCTGTAACATAGAATAAAGCCGCATCAGATGGAGATTAGTCTGGTGGCATTACGTGAAGGAAATCTGCAGCAGACGACTTTGAATACAGATGGGAAAAAGTATGGAAAAATCTCTACAAATGATGATTTAGTTATTGCATAGAGTTGAAAACATTGTGGCAAATGGAGAAATTGCTCTTTATGAGCAATGTATCCACTTGCCACATTGTTTTCAAATCTTCTGCTGCAGATGCGTCGTAATGCGTTAGCAAGTGAGAAAGGGTTAAGACCCAGGCGATACATAATTGGTAAATTAACCCTTTCCTATATATAACTATTCTACAGCAGACGGGTTTGAAGACATCTAGTCATTTTAAAAAAACCTCTCTATGAGTGAAAGAGCAGATATTGAATAAATAAGCTGAAAACATTGTGACAAAAAGATAAATTGCTCATTATAAACTATTTCTCCTTTTTGTCACAATGTTTTCAAAAGTCGTATGCTGCATAGTCATCAGAAAGCGTATGTATGTGGGAAAGGCCGGGATATGGTACCTAGCCTGGATACAGACTGCATGCATTTATCATGTCGCTACAATGTTTGTAAATATATTCTGCTGCAGAGGCGTCGTCAAACCTCTGTATGCTGTAAAAGGTTGAAACACCCTGTAATTATTGACCAATCTGTAAGTCAATCAACTAAAAACGACGCCAAGCCAAGTCATGCCGTTTCCGCATTACGATGTAATTAGGTTTACAAATAACCCTGAATAATTGATGACCATCTGACCCCTGATTCTACAGATTAACGGCCATGTTTTCGTCGTTTATTTAACCCTTTCCCTCCCGCAGACCCTTTTTTGACGCAATAGCAGCAGACGACGTTTTCAAACATGGTGGCTAAAGGTGAAATTGCTCATGATGAGCAATTTCACCTTTGGACACAATGTTTTCAATTTTATTTAACAATTAAGCTATCTTTCATGGAGATTGTTTCTGTCACAATGTTTTTCAAAGTCGTCTGCTGCAGATTTGTTGAATGTGCGAAAGGATTAATGACGTAATACTTTTTTTATTCGCCTGCTTTGCAATCAATATGACGTAAAATGCAAAAGTTCCAGCGAAAAAAGAATCGTATTTATTTTTAATTTTAACGTTTTTTAATCATTGAGTGAACATAAAAAAAAACAATCGGAATGCGCGTAAATGCCTGTACTAGCGATGGGGTCAAATGATACATTTCTGTTTAACCCTTTCCCTCATACGACAATTCTGCAGCAGACGACATATTTTGTCAAATAATGGAAAATCTCTATAATTGAATGGATAACCTATGACTAAAAGTGGAAAACATTGTGACAAAATGAGAAATTGCACGTTTTGTGCAATTTCTTTTTTTGATACTATGTTTTCAAAAAGCCGTCTGCTGCAGAGGCGTCAGAAAGCGTCTATATGAGGGAAAGGGTAAAAGTGTCTGTTTACCATACACATTCAATATCATATCGATTTTATTATTTGAGCACGTTCTTGAATGTCTAATGTCTAACTGATCAATTAGACATTCGTTTTTTAAATGTGCAATGACCTACGAAGAATTTGGGTTATAGATCTTGTAATTAGCGAATGTCTACACGAATGTCTAATGTCTAATTAGACATTCGATATTTAAAATTTGCGATTTTTTCTGAATGTCTAATCGAATGTCTAATGTCTAATTAAACATTCGATAATCAAAATTTGTGAATGTCTAATCAAATGTCTAATGTCTAATTAGACATTCGAATATTATTTTTTTGAATGTCCAATGTCTAACGTCTAATGCTCTGCCAACTTCACACACTTCACGTTCTTTAAAATCTTGAGTGGTGCGTGCGAGCAAAATGTGTTGATTGTGATCATTGTCTCTTTGTATGGCACGGTGGCATAATAACGGTCAAGACAAAAGCATCTGGTTCCAAGAAACACTTTAATAACATATATACATCATAGCGTCAGGCCTATCAGTCTCAATGCCAGGACTGAAAAGCAGTACTTGGGCCTAGGAGTCAAGTCTCAATCCTGAAGAAATGTACCAACATTTATAGTCTGACCTTACATGTTATGCAACAGTATACGTAGGTATTGGTTGACAGTTTTACAAGGTACTTCCTGGTATAATAACCACGGCATATAAATAAGATGATACTCTTTATGCCACAGTACAAACCATCGTTTGATCACATTTTAAGTTCTTCCTGGAGTTATTTTCAATTTGACAAGTGTAGTATTGAAGCGAATTAATGTATATAAATGAGTAAGTCAGTGTCCAGGACTTGCTCAGTATGGGCAATTCTTCCCATTCCACTCTGTTTTCAAAAGTCGTCTGCTGCAAAAACTTCAAATAGTTTGCACCAGGAAAGTGTGTAATATAGTGGACCCGCGATACCACTCACACTTCATAATTAGAAAATACCGTTCAACCAAAATCAATTTCTGGACCGGAAATATCTTTTGTAAAAATCGCGGGAAATAAATGTCCAGGCACAGGCGTCTGAAATGCCATTTGAGAAAAATTGAAAAAAAATGCCACAATATTGTGTTAAGCTTCTACAAAATAATAACTCTATATCGTTAATATACAATAATAATAATAATGAAATATTGTTTTCGTTTTTGATAATTTGGAAATCCCACACAGATATACTCTCTCTATGGTTCATAAACTATAATAATAATACCATATATACAGGGAGACTATTTTAAGTAAAACGTTCTTGTGTGGGTTTTCCCAAATTTTCAAAAATGAAAACATATAGCTGTCAGCATTATCATAGTATATGCACCATATAAAGATATTATTTGAAGAAGAGTCTTCGAATCTTTTCTCAAATAATAATGCAGACGCATATGGTCCCCGTAGCCGGTTAAAATGTGAAGGTAATCGGATAGAAACGTGAAGGAAGTAGAAATGTGAAGCATATTACCTCAAAGCCTCCATAGGTCCATGATCCAAACTTCATGAAGCATTCTTGTTGGTCAAACGGGAAGAACTCCACGTTAATCGGGCAATACGTTTTATAGATGGCGGGTGGTTCCCATACAATGCTCCCGTTACAATTGACCGTCGCCTTTGTAAATAGGGTGATTACAAACTCTCCGTCTGCACTGTGAAATAAAACAGCAGTGTTAAAGGAAAACCAACATTACTGTACTTTTGACAAGTGTAGATAACGATGTGTACACAATTTTTTAGCGTTGCATTTATTCTGACTAAAGTGGATAATATTTGACCTTGATTTTCTTTTCAAACCTCCTTTGACAAATAGGTCAACAGTGCAATCCGAGACCTTGTTGGACCACCTTTTGTTTATATTATACTTTTAAATACCAGGATATAAGTTTTTCTCAACTTGTTGCAGAAGAAACAAACTGACGACAGCTACAATCCAGATAAGGACAAGACAGTAATTAAAAGAGTGATTTAAAAGTAAGTATGAGCTATTGCGAAGTATCAGTTCAGTCATGCTATTCAAACCCGGGTGTTTTCTTATCATGAGCGGTGCTCTTTATAAACTGCCCTTAACGTAATTATTTCACGTGTGGGAAAAGCATACATGATCATCCATGCTGGGTACTGAATACTGTATTACATACTTTTTTTGACACCTTTTTTTTTACTAATTGGAGATCAGTGCAAAACCAGAACAGACTGCGCGGGGGCGCTGGTTGGTCTGGATTTTCACTGGACCCAAATGCCTTCAGGTTGGAATTCGCAGAGCGCCGTAAATATTTGGTTTCTGATAGCCGTATTATGAAGACGTCTATGGTGCTTGTATTCCTACAGTGCGAAAAGAAAATGTCCTGATCAATCTGCATGTAGACGCAGGCTGATGCGGATATTCACTGGTCGGAAACTCCATAGGGTTGGTGTTGTCGTATGGCGGAAACGAATAATGACTAATATATTACAGCACATACTTGTTATACAGAACAATGTCAGGTCGCCACAACATTTTGGAGGGGAATTGAGTTAATGTAATGCCACCAAAGTCCTCTGGGTCCCACTGCATACGACGGTCTGACCATTCCTACAATAACGAGATAGGTACATGTACATACCCTAAAGGGTCAAATATTACCAAATACTTCCGCAGTCCGGACTGATGAAAGTAGTCCCTACAAAAATACGTGTATGTCTAGAAATTAGTATATATCTTCACAATACATCCTTGAATATCTGATAATGACTTTAAATATGTATAGGATGGAACTGTTTCATTTGATTATTTTTTATTGTTTGGCCTTGTCTTACAAAAGATAGATTATGTGGAAAACCCACCCTGCATGTGTGCACAATTACGGGCACCATCTCGGTGGAGTGATTTGATTCTAATATGACACATGATCCCATTTGTTTCCGTTATTATTTTAAAGCTAAGAGTTTACTCTTTTCAATGATATAGGGTGTTCTGCCTGTAAAAAGTGACGAAAGTGTGACCATTGAGGGTTTAAATCTGATGAATTAATATGAAATAAAGAGGCATCTTAATTTATAACCGTTGACCTGAAGAAACTGTGAACACGTGGGTTGTATTGAATCTACACATGTTGAAATTGGTGTCTACAGTTGTTATTTGTCTGTAGTGCAGTACACTTTTGATGACTTACAAATAACCACATGCAGACGCAGTTTAACTCATCTGCAACTGACGATTTATGAGCCTATCATGGAATAGCACAAAGTGGAATTGCTCATGAGGAGCAATATCTAATATTACACAATGTTTTGAGCTGTATTTAATAAATGCCGGTAATTCCATTTATTGAAAGTTGTCATTTCTAAGGTTGTATTCTGCTAATGAAGGAAATGGTTAGATAAACCAAAGTGTTTCCCGAACATGAATACCAAATGAAAGAAATCATCAGGGAGCGTATCCAGATTGCCGTAACATAGCGAGCACTCGGACATGTGCTAGCCGAATCAACCAATCAAATAACAGTTACTAACTTATACGTTATGTTAGTACATTCTGAGCTAAGCGCCCGCCGTGATATGACTGAGCAATTGTTGAAAACGGCGTCAAACCCAAATTAATCTATAAAGTCAAACCCCAATTTAATCTTAAACTAAGCTTCTACCCTTTCCCACATAGAGTAAATATACAGTAGACGACTGTGAAAATATGGAAACTATCTATAAATGAAATTACAATTATTGGATAAAGTTAAAATCATTGTAGCTAAGAAGAAACTGCGCTAATTATGAGAATGTTCTCCTTTAGCTTCAATGTTTTAAAACATTGTCTATTGCAGAGGCGTCAGAAAGCGTGTGTATGTGGGAAAGGGTTAATATTATATACTTACATGACGTAACCAAACGTTCGATGTCAGTATCTGGGACTTCTCTTCCTGAAAGCAGAATTAAACGGCGTTGATATAAGTAATTAGTTCTTAATTTAGTGTAGCAATATCTCCAATTGGATCTTAACAAAACCTTTTAAAATGGTAGCAATGTCAGCATTCCATGGCGCTCAGTATTTTGTGGTTAGCATTACGTCGAGATAAATGGACCAGTGGTACTGTTACATATTAAGGAAATACCGTGTTATAGAGGTCAAATTGTGGAGATCGGCGTTAAGTACAAAACAGTTAATCCAGTGTAGCAATAATATATCAGCAGGGTTTTGACAATTAAACGGACAGTAAAGAACCAGCTCAGCATGCCTAGAGTGCTCTTATGTTGGTTTTCCTTGAGCACTGTCTGTCTGTCTGTCTGTCTGTCTGCCTGTCCGTCTCTTTATGACTTCATGGATGTACACTGCCTGATTGTTATCAACACACGTGGCTTATAATCTATACAAAGGCCAAATATACACACAAACAAGTTAATGTTCATTTCTAAACAGAAGGAATTCATAAAGGACTTATCAAAATATATTTCTTATTGCAATTCTATATGCGATGATGTTATAAATCATGTTGCTGTGCCATAACCATTTGTTATTGTGTTCCTTTTATATTTTATATAACAATGTGTTCTAGTTGATTATTTAAATCAAATATTTCATTGGTATATACAGGCCTGGTATATACTGTATTTATTTACTTTTGTCTAATAAGCCATATCGAGGGCTTGGCGTGAAACAGTTGTAACTAAAAACATATTTTGAAAAACCCTAGTTTAGGGGCAATTTTGACCCCTTTGTAAACAATGGAAATGTTGGTGCCATTGCTCAGAACGAGCAATGGCACCTAAATTTCCATTGTTTACCAAGAAAAATTATTTAACACTTATAAAGACTTCATGACAAGGTGATTAACCTTGGTAAACAACCGTTTCAACCGTTTCACGCCAAGCCCTCGGTATACTTGCACTGTGTAAATGGCGACAAACAATTATTGTCGATGTTTGCCAATAAAGGGTTGAATTGAATCCTTGTGTTGGTGTTCCTGATTCCTGGCTCATTAGACGAGTCAAACTCTTCGGATGCTATAATATTGAGTTCGAATAATGTCAGACAGTCCAATAATTTCTAAAAATGTATGTTTGTATTTCCACATTAAATCAAATAACAGAAATATCAAATGTCCATAATTCTGACTTTACGAGGGAAAAACAAAATCAAGTAACCCTAAACACGATGAGTTCTTCAATAAATCACAATTTAACTGTCTTTATCGAATTGAGGGGAATCTGTATTCGGGCTAAGTGAACCGGGGACCAGTCTTATGGTCTAGCATTCATTCATGCATTGCTTTTAATAATTCATTTATTTGTCTCGCTCTGCGATCGGTCATTAACTCAAATTGTTTTACAAAGAAAATACCTTTCACCCGCGTATTGAAGCATACATATCTGGATTGGTAACATATTGGTCTCTTAATCTGATTCGGCTCAAATGCTATTGAGTACTGAATCATTATTCTTTGGCCAGTAACACAGCCCGGTAAACACTGTTGCGTGCAGTATAAAGCATAATTGTCTAGATAATGGGCATTTTGTTTCAGTGAGACGATTCTTTTGAATACCTAGCACAAAGTGTTTGGTGGAGTAATAAGAGAAATAGTGCAGGAAAAAGACCAGTGTATCCCCTCCCTTTATCTAAACCTCTGTAAGTCAATACTTATACATAAGTTACCAAGACCAAGCAAAAACCGACCTTCGTATGTCATAACAGGTTTCTAAAATCTTCGAGGATGCATGTTGGACCAGATTGCGAAACATCAAGATGCGCCTCCACGCAATCTGATTAGAATCCTCGCTGTTTGTTTAAAGTCTCAAAGATCGCCATTTCTATTATACGACACATTTATTTTATATCGATTGAAAAAAATGTTGTTAAAGAAACATCAATCACTCTCGATGTCTGCTTCCTGGATACATATATACCCAATGTCTATTCGCGCCGCTAGATGTGGGCGAGTTCTAAACGTCGACCCTGCTCAAACGGAATTCGAACATAGGACCATTGGATCACAAGCCAGCGTTAAACCCCTAAGCCCATGTCTATCACAATTGGTCTAAGAAAGTTATTATATATGTGAGAACACGATTCCTTCATTCTGGTCATCCGTCGTTCCAGCTTTGCGTTAATTCTTCAATACGACCATTCCACATTAGTTCGTTCATCTTTTGCATTCATAAGTAAATATCTTAATCCATTTAATTGCTCATACATTCATTCAATCGTTCACTCGTTCGATCGTTTATTCGAACATTCATTAATTCATTCGTCCATTCGATCATTCGTTCATTTATTCATTCATTCATTCATTCATGAATTCAGTACAGCAAATAATATGTTAGATATCCCCTCTTCATAGAATAATATATGTATTGTATTACATATTGGCATAGACTATTAGAAATAGAATATGCTAAATAGTAGATATCTACACAACTGCAATTCAATGTTGAACTCTTTAAATGACGTAGGACGTAACAATTGAGTGTGAATATGATGTATTTTTCCGGTGATAACGAAATCAGACATTGCCTTAATCTGGTACTAGCAAAACTATTTTTCTACACTTTATTACAGTATAATAACTCATTGGTCTACATGCTGTTTTAGTTTTAGGGGCATTTTTCATAATGTAATACATGTATTTATATCAGGTTATGTGTTATGGTCCGTTGGCCTAAGTACTTTCGAATAAGTATTTGTCATTGCCTTTGTCATTCATTCATTCATTCATTAATTCCTTCATTCCTTCATTCCTTCATTCCTTCATTCCTTCATTCCTTCATTCCTTCATTCATGTATTTATGTCTCCATACATTCATACATTCATTCATTCATTCATTCATTCATTCATTCATTCATTCATTCATTCATTCATTCATTCATTCATTTGTTCATTTATTCATTCATTCATTTATTCATTTATTCATTTATTATTTTAATCATTTATTCATTTATTCATTTATTCATTTATTCATTTATTCATTTATTCATTTATTCATTTATCCGTTCATTCATATATTCATTCATTTTTTCACTCATCAATCTACTCAGCCAATGATTGGTTCATTGAATTATGAAAGTTATTAACTATTATTTATTTATTTATGTTTTCGTTCGTTCCGAAAGCAGTTAATAAAATACAGAATGTCGTTTTAAATGTTTCAGTGTCTAATTTGCACTTGTATTACCTACTACACTTCCAAATAATAACTAACTAACTTTACCGATTTAAATAAATAAATAGACAAAAACATTTTGAATACAATTACGGTAATGGATTATATATATTTGTGTGCACGTTTTGTTTTCAAATAACACGTTTCTTCATTAATTCAGGGTTCTCCTCCAGCCAATTTCGTATTAAGTCTGAATAATGATCATCACTAAATGGTAAAATTACAGGCTTGATGTCTTTGGTTTTAATCGCTTCAATTAGGCGAAGTGTATAGCTCGGTTTACCGTAGTTGACATGAACAAAATCGAGCATTCCTCTGTTAATAAAACACACTTAATCGGTAGAATCGACTTCTGACATTTCTCCACTGAACAACTTTTCCACTCGTTAATGCTCATCTTTCAGAAAACCTTGAAACATTATAATACATGTTATAGGACATTATCAATCCATTTATTTATGCAACGATAAAATGGTTTTGAAGACAAGATGGCTGGATGGCATAACAGTATGTCATAATTAATAAAGAGAGAGAGAGAGAGAGAGAGAGAGAGAGAGAGAGAGAGAGAGAGAGAGAGAGAGAGAGAGAGAGAGAGAGAGAGAGAGAGAGAGAGAGAGAGAGAGAGAGAGAGAGAGAGAGAGAGAGAGAGAGAGAGAGAGAGAGAGAGAGAGAAAGAGAGATAAAGTGAGAGAGTGAGAGATATATATATATATAGAGAGAGAGAAAGTGTGAGAGAGAGAGGGAGAGAGAGAAGGGGACAGGAGAAAGAAAGTGATAGAGAGAGGGAGAGTGAGATAGATGATTGAGAGAAAGATGGAGAAAGAGACAGATAAAGAGAGGGGGAGAGGAAGAGGGAGTGAGAATGAGAGAGAATATGAGAGAGGGAGAGAGGGGCATACACAGAGGGAGAAGAGACAGAGATTCGGATAGACAGAGAGACAATAAAATAATACAGACAGACAGAAACGGAGAAGACTCGTACTAAAATGACGTTACAATGATCCATTATGTTGCACAATCCAAAACAAAACTATTGCCGAATCTCGAGTAACTATTTTAAGATAAACTCGAAACTCTGTTTATGCAAAAGTATTTTTAAAGTCAATTATTCAAATTGTCATTACATCAGATGTCTGCGAACCGATGTGGCATACTAATCTCGTCAATTTAATGCCTGAATTCCGCTTCAGCATTTTGATTATTTGAGCCTAGCCACAAGAAAATCGTCATTCAGAGATGATGTTAACCATTTACCACATATATACGCATTTAGACGCTTCTGCAGCAGACGAATTTTGAAAACAATGTGGCAAAAAGAGAAATGTTGTCACAATGTTGTCAACTATTTGCAATAATTATTCCCACATTAACAGTTATTTGCAATAGTTTTGCATAGATGTTTTTAAAACGTGTCTCCTACACATTCATTGTATGTGGGAAAGGGTTAATAGTCATTACGATAGTTCGGTTTTGATCAAATCATTTATCCAGAGGGTTCTAGGGTGCTTCTATGATCAGAAAACAAACGTTAACAATCCAAATCAAACGTATCCTCCGCGCAAGGTGATCTGGCTCTTTGCTGTTGGCCAAGTCCCGAAGAGTTCATCTGAGGCTGCTATATGTAAGCCAGAGTGTCTTAATGTATTGTTTTGGATTCCATTGTTCTGGGGGGTTTTATAACGAAATTTGGAACCAAAGTACGTGAGGTAATCAATCCGGCAATCACATGCATATAATTATATATATGTTAAATTAAACCTGAACAATAAACAGAACCATTTGTTATACAGTCCTAAATGCAATTAACCATTGCACACATACAAACG
>JASEVX010000002.1:95973914-96077496 GCA_031761405.1 Serripes groenlandicus
CAAATGTAAAAATTATTAACACTTATAAAGACTGCATGACAAGGTGATTTAAACTTAGGTAAACAACCGTTTTCAGCCGTTTCACGCAAGCCTCGGTAACTTGTCTGTGTACATGGCCGACTTAAACAATTTATTGTCGTGTTTGCTATAAGGGTGGAATTGATTCTTGTGTGGGTCCTGAGCGCCTGGTATTTTGAAGAGTCAAAACTCTTCGGATGCTATAATTATTGGATGTTCGAATATGGTCAGACAGTCCAATATTTCTAAAATTGTGAGGTTGTAGTGTCCACTTGAAATCAATGTACAGAAATAGTGCATAGTGTCCATATTTCGGACGAGACGAGGGGAATAACAAAGCAAGTTACCTAAACACGAGGAGTGCTGCTATAATCAAATGTTAACTGGCGTGAGTCGAAAGGAGGGATGCGGGAGTAGGAGTTGGTAAACGGGGTTCACTGGAGGAGGCGCGTGATGGATGCAGGCATTGGCGGGGTAGTAGGCTGGGTTTGGCGTCGCGCTGCAGTACGGGATGGTTCGAATATGGGGGTCTTTGTTTTGTCCAGGGCTTCCCAGCGGTGCGTGTGTGAAGTGCGGGCTGGGGTTTATTTCGTGGCGAGGTTGCGGTTTCAGGCTCAATGGCGTGGTGGTCGGTAGCATTGACGGGGGGTGAGAGTGGTGTGGTTCTGGTGGAGTGTTTGGGGTGGGGAGGGGTGGGGGTTTGCTAGATTGTGGGGGGCGCGACGAGGATCTGTGGTAAGTGTAGTGTGGTGGTGGCGGGTCGACTGGGGAAGTGAGGGGTGAGAAGATGGTGGTGGGTCTCGTAGCGACGTGGGGTCGGGGGAGGTAGGGGTGGAGTGTTTGTAGGGGTGGTGGGGGGGGGGTATAGGTTGAATGGAGTGTGGGTGGCTGGGAGGGGTCTAGAATGTGGGGGAGGCGAGTTCTGGCGAAGAGCGTGTGGGGGGCTGCGTTTGGAAGTAGGGGCGTTTCGGACACGTGATATGGGTGAGTGAGGGGTGGAGGGAGTATGGTTCTGGGCGGGGGGATAGGAGAGTGTAAGGTCTCGTATTGTGGTGGGGAGTTCTGAAGAATGGGAGGCGTGGAGGGTTTCTGGGGTGGGCTGGTGGTTCGATGTAGTGGCGGACGGGAGTTATGGTTGGCGCTGCGGTGGGTGGCGGGGTGTGTGGGGTGGTGGGTGTGATGGGGGGTGTGTGGCAGGGGTGAGGTCGGGGGGATGCGGGATGCGAGGGGGGGTTTGAGGTAGAATGTGTTGAGGGCTAGCCAGGCATGAGGGGGGTTAGGGGTTGGGGAGGTGTTTAGTAGGAGTTTCTTGTATCTGAGGGGGTAGGGATTCCGGCCGGCAGTAGAGTGAGTTGGTTGGGCTGGTTTTTGTCGTGTTTTGGCTGCAGTGGGGGTTGGGGCTGCATGGAGGCGGCAGAGAGACGGGGCGAGGGGGGGGAGGGGGTGCCACTATTCACATGTATCTCGATCCCAACCCCAACCCCCCCCCCCACACCCTCCCCACCCCCCCCCCCCCCCCCTACTTTATTCAACACACATATATCCTATGGCCAGTAACACAAGCCCGGTAAACACTGTTGCGTGCAGTATAAAGCATAATTGTCCTAGATAATGGGCATTTTGTTTCAGTGAGACGATTCTTTTGAAATACCTAGCACAAAGTGTTTGGTGGAGTAATAAGAGAAATAGTGCAGGAAAAAGACCAGTGTATCCCCTCCCTTTATCTAAACCTCTGTAAGTCAATACTTATACATAAGTTACCAAGACAAGCAAAAACCGACCTTCGTTATGTCATAACAGGTTTCTAAAATCTTCGAGGATGCATGTTGGACCAGATTGCGAAACATCAAGATGCGCCTCCACGCAATCTGATTAGAATCCACGCTGTTTGTTTAAAGTCTCAAAGATCGCCATTTCTATTATACGACACATTTATTTTATATCGATTGAAAAAAATGTTGTAAAGAAACATCAATCACTCTCGATGTCTGCTTCCTGGATACATATATACCCAATGTCTATTCGCGCCGCTAGATGTGGGCGAGTTCTAAACGTCGACCCTGCTCAACGGAATTCGAACATAGGACCATTGGATCACAGCCAGCGTTAGACCCCCTAAGCCCATGTCTAATCACAATTGGTCTAAGAAAGTTATTATATATGTGAGAACACGATTCCTTCATTCTGGTCATCCGTCGTTCACAGCTTTGCGTTAATTCTTCATACGACCATTCCACATTAGTTCGTTCATCTTTTGCATTCATAAGTAAATATCTTAATCCATTTAATTGCTCATACATTCATTCAATCGTTACACTCGTTCGATCGTTTATTCGAACATTCATTAATTCATTCGTCCATTCGATCATTCGTTCATTTATTCAATCATTCATTCATGAATTCAGTACATCAAATAATATGTTAGATATCCCCTCTTCATAGAATAATATATGTATTGTATTACATATTGGGCATAGACTATTAGAAATAGAATATGCTAAATAGTAGATATCTACACAACTGCAATTCAATGTTGAACTCTTTAAATGACGTAGGACGTAACAATTGAGTGTGAATATGATGTATTTTTCCGGTGATAACGAATCAGAACATTGCCTTAATCTGGTACTAGCAAAACTATTTTTCTACACTTTATTACAGTATAATAACTCATTGGTCTACATGCTGTTTTAGTTTTTATGGGCATTTTTCATAATGTAATACATGTATTTATATCAGGTTATGTGTTATGGTCCGTTGGCCTAAGTACTTTCGAATAAGTATTTGTCATTGCCTTTGTCATTCATTCATTCATTCATTCATTCATTAATTCCTTCATTCCTTCATTCCTTCATTCCTTCAATCCTTCATTCCTTCATTCCTTCATTCATGTATTTATGTCTCCATACATCTACATTCATTCATTCATTCATCATTCTTCATTCATTCATTCATTTGTTCATTTATTCATTCATTCATTTTTTTTTTATTTATTATTCATTATTTTGTTCATTTATTATTTTATTATTTTAATCATTTATTCATTTATTCATTTATTCATTTATTCATTTATTCATTTATTCATTTATTCATTTATTCATTTATTCATTTATCCGTTCATTCATATATTCATTCAATTTTTTCACTCATCAATCTACTCCAGTCAATGATTGGTTCATTGAATTATGAAAGTTATTAACTATTATTTTATTTATTATGTTTCGTTCGTTCGAAAGCAGTTAATAAAATACACAGAATGTCGGCGCGCGCTCTCGCGCGCGGCAGCGTCTAATTTGCACTTGTATTACCTACTACACTTCCAAATAATAACTAACTAACTTACCGATTTAAATAAATAAATAGACAAAAACATTTTGAATACAATTACGGTAATGGATTATATATATTTGTGTGCACGTTTTGTTTTCAATAACACGTTTCTTCATTAATTCAGGTTCTCCTCCAGCCAATTCGTATTAAGTCTGAATAATGATCATCACTAAATGGTAAAATTACAGGCTTGATGTCTTTGGTTTTAATCGCTTCAATTAGGCTAAGTGTATAGCTCGCTCGGTTTACCGTAGTTGACATGAACAAAATCGAGCATTCCTCTGTTAATAAAACACACTTAATCGGTAGAATCGACTTCTGACATTTCTCCCACTGAACAACTTTTCCACTCGTTAATGCTCATCTTTCAGAAAACCTTGAAACATTATAATACATGTTATAGTACATTATCAATCATTTATTTATGCAACGATAAAATGGTTTTGAAGACAAGATGGCTGGATGGCATAACAGTATGTCATAATTAATAAAGAGAGAGGAGAGAGAGCAGAGAGAGAGAGCAGAGAGAGGAGAGAGAGAGAGAGAGAGCCGAGAGAGAGAGAGAGAGAGAGAAGAGAGAGAGAGGAGAGAGACGAGAGAGAGAGAGGAGAGAGAGAGAGAGAGAGAGAGAGAGAGAGAGAGAGAGAGAGAGAGAGAGAGAGGAAGAGAGAGAGAGAGAGAGAGAGAGAGGAGAGATAAAAGTGAGAGAGTGAGAGATATATATATATAGAGAGAGAGAAAGTGTGAGAGAGAGAGGGAGAGAGAGAAGGGGACAGGAGAAAGAAAGTGATAGAGAGAGGGAGAGTGAGATAGATGATTGAGAGAAAGATGGAGAAAGAGACAGATAAAGAGAGGGGAGAGGAAGAGGGAGTGAGAATGAGAGAGAATATGAGAGAGGGAGGAGAGGGGCATACACAGAGGAGAAGAGACAGAGATTCGGATAGACAGAGAGACAATAAAATAATACAGACAGACAGAACGGAGAAGACTCGTACTAAAATGGACGTTACATCCATTATGTTGCACAATCCCAAAACAAAACTATTGCCGAATCTCGAGTAACTATTTTAAGATAAACTCGAAACTCTGTTTATGCAAAAGTATTTTTAAAGTCAATATTCAAATTGTCATTACATCAGATGTCTGCGAACCGATGTGCATACTAATCTCGTCAATTTAATGCCTGAATTCCGCTTCAGATTTTGATTATTTGAGCCTAGCACAAGAAAATCGTCATTCAGAGATGATGTTAACCATTTACCACATATTATACGCATTTAGACGCTTCTGCAGACAGACGAATTTTGAAAAACAAAAGGGGCCAAAAAGAGAAATGTTGTCACAATGTTGTCAACTATTTGCAATAATTATTCCCACAATTAACAGTTATTTGCAATAGTTTTGCATAGATGTTTTTAAAACGTGTCTCCTACACATTCATTGTATGTGGAAAGGGTTAATAGTCATTACGATAGTTCGGTTTTGATCAAATCCATTTATCCAGAGGGTTCTAGGGTGCTTCTATGATCAGAAAACAAACGTTAACAATCCAAATCAAAACGTATCCTCGCGCAAGTAATCTGGCTCTTTGCTGTTGGCCAAGTCCCGAAGAGTCATCTTGAGGCTGCTATATGTAAGCCAGAGTGTCTTAATGTATTGTTTGGATTCCATTGTTCTGGGGGGTTTTATAACGAAATTTGGAACCAAAGTACGTGAGGTAATCAATCCGGCAATCACATGCATATAATTATATATATGTTTAAATTAGACACTGAACAATAACAGAACCATTTGTTATACAGTCCTAAATGCAAATAACCAATTGCACACCACTACAAACGCAGTTTGAAGCACTTGGCGCAGATTACATCTGCAAAACACTATGATAGAAGGTATGGTATGCACTATAAAGACGCGTTCTGACACCTCTGCAGAAGACGACTTTAAAAATCATTGTGACAAAAGGAGAAATTTCTCATAATGTGCAATTTCTCCATTTGCCACAATGATTCAACACTCTTCAAAAATCATACTATCATTGAAAAGAGATTTACTTTATTTCGAACTGATAATTTCAAAGTTGTCTGCTGTATATTTAGTGTATCGGGAAAGGGTTACGATGCCAAAACATGCAGAGACTATACGACTCCACATCACCAGGCGCCGACGCACGTTATAACCTTGTGTGATGAAAACTGTTTTGTAATGTGTTCCCCTAACGTACAATGAAGCTGCAATATTCGATTTGAAAACATGCATTCAAAATATGAAAAGTCCTTAAATAATAAAGATCTGTGAATCGGCTAGAGTTGAAAACATTGTAACGAAAGGATTATCCTTGCCTGCTAACGTCTATACTTTCTCATTTGTCACAATGTTTACAAAAGTCGGTCTGCTTAAGGTACGTTCAAATTGCGTCTGGAAATTGAACAAAGGTTAAATTGAAATAAAGTGTTTCGTATTAAAATTGAAGACCGAAAAAACAATTTACGATGAAACGCTTTAAAATCGAAAGGTTCTGTTGGAATACTAAGCTTGGGTAGAAAATCCGCGTGATTAGTATTTATGTCCGTTTTATTTCCTCTCTCAATGAACTAAGTATTTTAACAGATATCCTCGACTTATACGACTATAGTTCGCCTCGGGGATGTTAGGGGGAGAAAATCTGGAAAATGATTCATCAGAAGAACCCCGATTGGCATCAGCTAAAGCCAAGAGAAAAAAAATACAAGTCGGCATTTGTGAACAGTGTAGATAAGTATCAGCCTGTGTATGTATTCGCGCATGCCTAATCGATATCTACACAGCCTACATATTGCATGCACACTGCTTGTTAGAAGCTTCTATCGTCCTTCTGTAGATTCTGGTGAGACGGAGCCGATATACAGGCGGATCTGAACATACACCGTTATAAGATGCCAGCATGTTACCTTTCTCGTGGACTGGTTCATACATGTACTGATAAGGTAGGCACCAAAGTAATGTACTACGGTAAGCACCCGGTCAACCATTTCATTGTAGAAATAACTGTTTAAGCCATCAGAAATAACTGTTTTAGCCAGCAGAAAACATTAGCCATCCTAATTCTCTAGTTCAGGTCTTAAAAATCTCCCAAAGACTGCTGTTGGACCTAGAAATTAGTCTGTATCATATACTGTACTAGATTTCAACCCTCCCTCATACGACAAATCTGCAGCAGACGACTTTGAACATATGTTGTCAAAACATAGAAAATCTCTATAACTGAATGGATAACCTATGACTTAAAGTGGAAAACATTGTTGCAAAAAGAGAAATTGCTCGTTTTGAGCAATTTCTTCTTTTGTAACTTTGTTTTCAAAAAGCCGTCTGCTGCAGAGGCGTCAGAAAGCGTCTATATGAGGGAAAGGGTTAATCAACTTTTACGTTCATTATGCTTCTGAACGTACATGATTTTAATTTCGTCCAGTCTAATATCGGTCTTTATTGTATACTTTGATATTGTTCCCTCTTGTTTCCATATGAACAAAGGATGCAATATCATTTGATATTGCACGGGTTGATATTGCACTGGAATCTTTTTCACGTGACGCTAAGGACGGAACTATTTCCATACACTAACGTTACAAAGCGCTCTCATCCAACCTTTCGTGATTTAGAGATCCAGCTAACTTCTACTTAAGTGTGTGAAGTTGGCAGAGCATTAGACGTTAGACATTAGACATTCAAAAAAAATATTCGAATGTCTAATTAGACGTTAGACATTCGATTAGACATTCGCTAATTTTGATTATCGAATGTCTAATTAGACATTAGACATTCGATTAGACATTCAGAAAAATCGCAAATGTTAAATATCGAATGTCTAATTCGACATTAGACATTCGATTAGACATTCGCAAATTACAAGATCTATAACCCAAATTCGTCGAAGGTCATTGTACATTCAAAAAACGAATGTCTAATTGGTCAGTTAGACATTAGACATTCGATTAGACATTCGCAAATTAAGCGATTTAAGTACCAAATTCGTCATTGTACATGCAAAAAACGAATGTCTAATTAGTCAGTTAGACATTAGACATTCGATTAGACATTCGCAAATTAAGGGATTTAGGTACCAAATTCGTCGGAGGTCATTGTACATGCAAAAAACGAATGTCTAATTGGTCAGTTAGACATTAGACATTCGATTAGACATTCGCGAATTACGATATTTAGGTTCCAAATTCGTCGTAGGTCAACGTACAATCAAAAAACGAATGTCTAATTGGTCAGTTAGACATTAGACATTCGATTAGACATTCGCAAATTAAGAGATTTAGGTACCAAATTCGTCGGAGGTCATTGTACGTGCAAAAAGCGAATGTCTAATTGGTCAAATAGACATTAGACATTCGATTAGACATTCGCAACTTACTATACTTAGGTTCCAAAATCGTCAAGGATCATTGTACATTCAAAAAACGAATGTCTAATTGGTCAGTTAGACATTAGACATTCGATTAGACATTCGCAAATTACCAAACTTAGTTTTCAAATTACTCGGAGGTCATTGTACATTCAAAAAACGAATGTCTAATTGGTCAGTTAGACATTAGACATTCGATTAGACATTCGCAACTTACTATACTTAGTTTCCAAATTCGTCAGAGATCATTGTACATTAAAAAAACGAATGTCTAATTGGTCAGTTAGACATTAGACATTCGATTAGACATTCGCAACTTACTATACTTAGGTTCCAAATTCGTCAGAGATCATTGTACATTCAAAAAACGAATGTCTAATTGGTCAGTTAGACATTAGACATTCGATTAGACATTCGCAAATTACAAGATCTATAGCCCAAATTCGTCGGAGGTCATTGTACATTCAAAAAACGAATGTCTAATTGGTCAGTTAGACATTGGACATTCGATTAGACATTCGCAAATTAAGAGATTTAGGTACCAAATTCCTCGGAGGTCATTTTACATTCAAAAAACGAATGTCTAATTGGTCAGTTAGACATTAGACATTCGATTAGACATTCGCAAATTAACAGATTTAAGTACGAAATTCGTCGGAGGTCATTGTACATCCAAAACACGAATGTCTAATTGGTCAGTTAGACATTAGACATTCGATTAGACATTCGCAAATTAAAAGATGTAGGTACCAAATTCGTCAGAGATCAATGTACATTAAAAAAAACGAATGTCTTATTGGTCAGTTAGACATTAGACATTCGATTAGACATTCGCAAATTACAAGATCTATAACCCAAATTCGTCGGAGGTCATTGCACATTAAAAAAACGAATGTCTAATTGGTCAGTTAGACATTAGACATTCGATTAGACATTCGCAAATTAAGGGATTTAGGTACCAAATTCGTCGGATGTCATTATACATGCAAAAAACGAATGTCTAATTGGTCAGTTAGACATTAGACATTCGATTAGACATTCGCAAATTAACAGATTTAGGTACCAAATTCATCAGAGATCAATGTACATTAAAAAAACGAATGTCTAATTGGTCAGTTAGACATTAGACATTCGATTAGACATTCGCAAATTAAGAGGTTTAGGTACGAAATTTGTCTGAGGTCATTGTACACTCAAAAAAAAAATCGAGATATCGAAAAGTTCGAGATATCTCGAACTTTCCAATATCTCGAACTTTCGATATCTCGATTTTTTTTTCTTGATATCTCGAACATTTCGATATCTTGATTTTTTTTTCTCGATATCTCGAACTTTCCAATATCTCAAACTTTCGATATCTCGAATTTTTCGGTATCTCGAACTTTTCGATATCTCAATATATTTTGTTCACGAGATCTCGAACTTTTCGATATCTTGATTTTATTTTTCTCGATATCTCGTACTTTCCAATATCTCGAACTTTCGATATCTCGAATTTTTCGGTATCTCGAACTTTTCGATATCTCGAACTTTCCGATAAAAGAAAAAGAGATATCGAAAAGTTCGAGATACCGAAAGTTTGAGATATCGAGATCTTGGAAAGTTCGAGATATCGAGAAAAAAATAATCGATATCTCGAACTTTCGATATCTCGAATTTTTCGGTATCTCGAACTTTCCAATATCTCGAACTTTCCAATATCTCGGGGTTTTTTATCGGAAAGTTCGAGATATCGAAAAGTTCGAGATACCGAAAAATTCGAGATATCGAAAGTTCGAGATATTGGAAAGTACGAGATATCGAGAAAAATAAAATCAAGATATCGAAAAGTTCGAGATCTCGAGAAAAAAATATATCGAGATATCGAAAAGTTCGAGATATCGAAAAATTCGAGATATCGAAAGTTCGAGATATTGGAAAGTTCGAGATATCGAGAAAAAAATAATCAATATATCAAAAATTTCGAGATATCGAGAAAAAAAAAAAATCGAGATATTGAAAGTTCGAGATATCTCGAAGTTTTCGATATCTCGATTTTTTTGCGTGTACAATGACCTCAGACAAATTTCGTACCTAACCCTCTTAATTTGCGAATGTCTAATCGAATGTCTAATGTCTAACTGACCAATTAGACATTCGTTTTTTGCATGTACAATGACCTCCGACGAATTTGGTACTTAAATCCCTTAATTTGCGAATGTCTAATCGAATGTCTAATGGCTAACTGACCAATTAGACATTCGTTTTTTGAATGTACAATGAAGTGTGTGAAGTTGGCAGAGCATTAGACGTTAGACATTAGACATTCAAAAAAAAAATTCGAATGTCTAATTAGACGTTAGACATTCGATTAGACATTCGCTAATTTTGATTATCGAATGTCTAATTAGACATTAGACATTCGATTAGACATTCAGAAAAATCGCAAATGTTAAATATCGAATGTCTAATTCGACATTAGACATTCGATTAGACATTCGCAAATTACAAGATCTATAACCCAAATTCGTCGAAGGTCATTGTACATTCAAAAAACGAATGTCTAATTGGTCAGTTAGCCATTAGACATTCGATTAGACATTCGCAAATTAAGGGATTTAAGTACCAAATTCGTCGGAGGTCACTGTACATGCAAAAAACGAATGTCTAATTGGTCAGTTAGACATTAGACATTCGATTAGACATTCGCAAATTAAGGGATTTAAGTACCAAATTCGTCGGAGGTCATTGTACATGCAAAAAACGAATGTCTAATTGGTCAGTTAGACATTAGACATTCGATTAGACATTCGCGAATTACGATATTTAGGTTCCAAATTCGTCGTAGGTCAACGTACAATCAAAAAACGAATGTCTAATTGGTCAGTTAGACATTAGACATTCGATTAGACATTCGCAAATTAAGAGATTTAGGTACCAAATTCGTCGGAGGTCATTGTACGTGCAAAAAACGAATGTCTAATTGGTCAGTTAGACATTAGACATTCGATTAGACATTCGCAACTTACTATACTTAGGTTCCAAATTCGTCAGAGATCATTGTACATTCAAAAAACGAATGTCTAATTGGTCAGTTAGACATTAGACATTCGATTAGACATTCGCAAATTACCAAACTTAGTTTTCAAATTACTCGGAGGTCTTTGTACATTCAAAAAACGAATGTCTAATTGGTCAGTTAGACATTAGACATTCGATTAGACATTCGCAAATTAAGAGATTTATGTACCAAATTCATCAGAGATCAATGTACATTAAAAAAACGAATGTCTAATTGGTCAGTTAGACATTAGACATTCGATTAGACATTCGCAAATTAAGAGGTTTAGGTACGAGGTCATTGTTAACGCAAAAAAAATCGAGATATCGAAAAGTTCGAGATATCTCGAACTTTCCAATATCTCGAACTTTCGATATCTCGATTTTTTTTCTCTCGATATCTCGAACTTTTCGATATATTGATTATTTTTTTCTCGATATCTCGAACTTTCCAATATCTCGAACTTTCGATATCTCGAATTTTTCGGTATCTCGAACTTTTCGATATCTCAATTTTTTTTTCTCGATATCTCGAACTTTTCGATGTCTTGATTTTTTTTTTCTCGATATCTCGTACTTTCAAATATCTCGAACTTTCGATATCTCGAATTTTTCGGTATCTCGAACTTTTCGATATCTCGAACTTTCCGATAAAAAAAAAATATAAAAAAAAATTCGAGATATCGAAAAATTCGAGATATCGAAAGTTCGAGATATCTCGGGGTTTTTTTTCGGAAAGATCGAGATATCGAGAAAAAAAATTCGAGATATCGAAAAGTTCGAGATACCGAAAAATTCGAGATATCGAAAGTTCGAGATATTGGAAAGTTCGAGATATCGAGAAAAAAATATCAAGATATCGAAAAGTTCGAGATATCGAGGGGAAAAAAAAAGTTCGAGATATCGAAAGTTCGAGATATTGGAAAGTTCGAGATATCTCGACCTTTTCGATATCTCGATTTTTTTTTTGCGTGTACAATGACCTCAGATAAATTTCGTACCTAAACCTCTTAATTTGCGAATGTCTAATCGAATGTCTAATGTCTAACTGACCAATTAGACATTCGTTTTTTTAATGTACATTGATCTCTGATGAATTTGGTACATAAATCTCTTAATTTGCGAATGTCTAATCGAATGTCTAATGTCTAACTGACCCAATTAGACATTCGTTTTTTTAATGTACATTGATCTCTGATGAATTTGGTACCTAAATCTCTTAATTTGCGAATGTCTAATCGAATGTCTAATGTCTAACTGACCAATTAGACATTCGTTTTTTGCATGTATAATGCCCTCCGACGAATTTGGTACCTAAATCCCTTAATTTGCGAATGTCTAATCGAATGTCTAATGTCTAACTGACCAATTAGACATTCGTTTTTTTAATGTGCAATGACCTCCGACGAATTTGGGTTATAGATCTTGTAATTTGCGAATGTCTAATCGAATGTCTAATGTCTAACTGACCAATTAGACATTCGTTTTTTTTAATGTACATTGATCTCTGACGAATTTGGTACCTAAATCTTTTAATTTGCGAATGTCTAATCGAATGTCTAATGTCTAACTGACCAATTAGACATTCGTTTTTTTAATGTACATTGATCTCTGATGAATTTGGTACCTAAATCTCTTAATTTGCGAATGTCTAATCGAATGTCTAATGTCTAACTGACCAATTAGACATTCGTTTTTTGCATGTATAATGACCTCCGACGAATTTGGTAACTAAATCCCTTAATTTGCGAATGTCTAATCGAATGTCTAATGTCTAACTGACCAATTAGACATTCGTTTTTTTAATGTGCAATGACCTCCGACGAATTTGGGTTATAGATCTTGTAATTTGCGAATGTCTAATCGAATGTCTAATGTCTAACTGACCAATTAGACATTCGTTTTTTGAATGTAAAATGACCTCCGTGGAATTTGGTACCTAAATCTATTAATTTGCGAATGTCTAATCGAATGTCTAATGTCTAACTGACCAATTAGACATTCGTTTTTTGAATGTACAATGACCTCCGACGAATTTGGGCTATAGGTCTTGTAATTTGCGAATGTCTAATCGAATGTCTAATGTCTAACTGACCAATTAGACATTCGTTTTTTGAATGTACAATGACCTACGACGAATTTGGAACCTAAATATTGTAATTCGCGAATGTCTAATCGAATGTCTAATGTCTAACTGACCAATTAGACATTCGTTTTTTGCATGTACAATGACCTCCGACGAATTTGGTACCTAAATCCCTTAATTTGCGAATGTCTAATCGAATGTCTAATGTCTAACTGACCAATTAGACATTCGTTTTTTGAATGTACAATGACCTCCGACAAATTTGGGTTATAGATCTTGTAATTTGCGAATGTCTAATCGAATGTCTAATGTCTAACTGACCAATTAGACATTCGTTTTTTGAATGTACAATGATCTCTGACGAATTTGGAACCTAAGTATAGTAAGTTGCGAATGTCTAATCGAATGTCTAATGTCTAACTGACCAATTAGACATTCGTTTTTTGAATGTACAATGATCTCTGACGAATTTGGAAACTAAGTATAGTAAGTTGTGAATGTCTAATCGAATGTCTAATGTCTAACTGACCAATTAGACATTCGTTTTTTGCACGTACAATGACCTCCGACGAATTTGGTACCTAAATCTCTTAATTTGCGAATGTCTAATCGAATGTCTAATGTCTAACTGACCAATTAGACATTCGTTTTTTGAATGTACAATGACCTTCGAGTAATTTGAAAACTAAGTTTGGTAATTTGCGAATGTCTAATCGAATGTCTAATGTCTAACTGACCAATTAGACATTCGTTTTTTGAATGTACAATGATATCTGACGAATTTGGAACCTAAGTATAGTAAGTTGCGAATGTCTAATCGAATGTCTAATGTCTAACTGACCAATTAGACATTCGCTTTTTGCACGTACAATGACCTCCGACGAATTTGGTACCTAAATCTCTTAATTTGCGAATGTCTAATCGAATGTCTAATGTCTAACTGACCAATTAGACATTCGTTTTTTGATTGTACGTTGACCTACGACGAATTTGGAACCTAAATATCGTTATTCGCGAATGTCTAATCGAATGTCTAATGTCTAACTGACCAATTAGACATTCGCTTTTTGCACGTACAATGACCTCCGACGAATTTGGTACTTAAATCGCTTAATTTGCGAATGTCTAATCGAATGTCTAATGTCTAACTGACCAATTAGACATTCGTTTTTTGCATGTACAATGACCTCCGACGAATTTGGTACCTAAATCCCTTAATTTGCGAATGTCTAATCGAATGTCTTTCGTCTAATTAGACATTCGAATATTTTTTTTGAATGTCTAATGTCTAACGTCTAATGCTCTGCCAACTTCACACACTTTGTACAATGACCTTCGACGAATTTGGGTTATAGATCTTGTAATTTGCGAATGTCTAATCGAATGTCTAATGTCGAATTAGACATTCGATATTTAACATTTGCGATTTTTCTGAATGTCTAATCGAATGTCTAATGTCTAATTAGACATTCGATAATCAAAATTAGCGAATGTCTAATCGAATGTCTAACGTCTAATTAGACATTCGATTTTTTTTTTTGAATGTCTAATGTCTAACGTCTAATGCTCTGCCAACTTCACACACTTCTTCTACTTCTACTTTGTTACTGTCAGGGCTTAGTGCATCGCAGGCAAGTGAAGCCATTAAAATGGTTAAAACAACTAATTAGGCATATTAACAAATATAAATGAAATAAAAAAAACAGCTGTGTACGTTGTTTAGGCTGTGTATCAATGTAGACGGGACTTGAATCAGTTTACAGATGTGATCTGCTCAAGGTTCGATTCTCTGATAGTCCTAGGGAAAAGCTGTGCTTATACGGTTCGTAGTACATTGTAAGGTACATCTTTTATAGATGACACGTAGTGAAAAATCGATAGACATACACAAAACCCAATCTGGTCTATTTATAGCGTTAGCTATGCTAGTAAATACGTACGTAGTTTCTGACGTAATAATGTGACGTGTACATCAATAATATTGCTCGAGTGTTGTTTTGATTGTCGTTGACGATCTATTATAAGTGTATCAACAAATAAAGAGGGATTCATAACTGCTAGGATGAATAATCAAATGATTGTTTTAAAGGTAGGTCTTCAGATTTGTTTTGTTATCCTCCGATGTGAAGTTTATGTGTGTTCGCTTTACTGAACATACTGCGAGGTCAAAAGGCCCTTTTAAAGGGGCATCTAAATCGTAATAAAAAAACAAATGTCCAGGCGTAAATACAAGAACAAGCAAATTCAGAGAATCATGGTCCCCCGCCAGGGTCAAGGTCACAAAAATTGGTATTGATGGAAAGGGGTTGTCACAAGGAATACACATGTGAAATATGAAAGCAGTACCTTTTACGGTTCAGAAGTAAGGGCCATAACTCCGTGAAAAATCATCCAACCGGAACGCAAACACGATATGCGCATCTACACTTGGTGGTGATCCTTCCTATGAAGTTTCATAAAATTCCAAAAAGCGGTTGCAGAGAAATAGCCCGGAAATGAATTTAGTCATACATAGCCTGATGGTGGAGTAAAGGGCCATAACTCCATGAAAAATAATCCAACCGGAACGCAAACACGATATGCGCATCTACACTTGGTGGTGATCCTTCCTATAAAGTTTCATCAAATTCCAAAAAGCGGTTGCAGAGAGATAGCCCGGAAATGAATTAAATCATACATAGCCGGATGGTGGGGTAAAACTCCGTGAAAAATCATCCAACCGGAACGCAAACACGATATGCGCATCTACACTTGGTGGTGATCCTTCCTATAAAGTTTCATAAAATTCCAAAAAGCGGTTGCAGAGAAATAGCCCGGAAATGAATTTAGTCATACATAGCCTGATGGTGGAGTAAAGGGCCATAACTCCGTGAAAAATAATCCAACCGGAACGCAAACACGATATGCGCATCTACACTTGGTGGTGATCCTTCCTATGAAGTTTCATAAAATTCCAAAAAGCGGTTGCAGAGAAATAGCCCGGAAATGAATTTAGTCATACATAGCCTGATGGTGGGGTAAAGGGCCATAACTCCGTGCAAAATAATCCAACCGGAACGCAAACACGATATGCGCATCTACACTTGGTGGTGATCCTTCCTATGAAGTTTCATAAAATTCCAAAAAGCGGTTGCAGAGAAATAGCCCGGAAATGAATTTAGTCATACATAGCCTGATGGTGGAGTAAAGGGCCATAACTCCGTGCAAAATAATCCAACCGGAACGCAAACACGATATGCGCATCTACACTTGGTGGTGATCCTTCCTATGAAGTTTCATAAAATTCCAAAAAGCGGTTGCAGAGAAATAGCCCGGAAATGAATTTAGTCATACATAGCCTGATGGTGGGGTAAAGGGCCATAACTCCGTGCAAAATAATCCAACCGGAACGCAAACACGATATGCGCATCTACACTTGGTGGTGATCCTTCCTATGAAGTTTCATAAAATTCCAAAAAGCGGTTGCAGAGAAATAGCCCGGAAATGAATTTAGTCATACATAGGGGTAAAGGGCCATAACTCGTCAGGGTCAAGGTCACAATGTCAACAAAATTGGTATTGATGGAAAGGGGTTGTCACAAGGAATACACATGTGAAATATGAAAGCAGTACCTATTACGGTTCAGAAGTTATGACCAAGGTTAAAGTTTTTGTGACAGCGTGACTGACGGACGGACTGACGGACGGACTGACGGACGGACTGACTGACGAATGAGAAATAATAGTCCCCAGCTTTCGCTAAAAGCGGGGGACAATAAGCTAATACACGAGTTCTTAATGAAAAACACTGTTAGAAAAGGCGTTACACATCATTTTGTCGACGATTCCAATTTCGAGTCGACAACAATGGCGGTTCGTAAATTATATTTTCCGCGACCTTAGCAACCAGCGTAAAGGAGAGTATAAATGCGCGATATATCGTTAATGTTTATTTATCTGAGCAATCCAAAACGACTGTTAATTTTCTAATAAGTGTGACGTGTTTAAAACAAACAAAACGACACATTTTAAATAGCCAATATCAAATTATACAATAAAAAGGTTATTGCATAATTATGGGAATCTATTGCGTTGGGACTCGTTCCTTCGGCGGAGTGCCATCGCAAGCTCGGGCAACTCAGCCGAAGGAACTCGTCCAACACAATATTTTCCCATATTGATGCAATAACCTATAATATTATGTTCGATATTTATGTATCAGTATGTATTTAGGAATAGTCCATAATCACGGGGAACACTTTCCAACATATACACGCATTTTGACGTATCTGCAGTAGTCAAATTTAAAAACAGTGAGACAAAAGAAAAAACTGGTCATGAGCAATTTCTTATTTTGCCACACTTTTTTCAACTTAACTTTTATTTATTAAGATGTCCATATTTTGCCTACATGTTTTCAAAGACCCATGTAGCAATTTTAATGTAATGTGAGCAAAAGTTTATATCTCAAATTCAAAAAAGGAATATTGTATGTATTTGATTATTAGTGATAAAGATCAAATACATATTAAATTTCTTGTTTTACAAATATGCATGCGTATGTAACTAAAAACGTTATAAAGTTTACGTTAAGCAATATTGAATATTAAATATTTAGAAGAAAAAGGTAAATAGATGGAAACTCCTTTTACCCTGCTAATTTTGTATCAGGGTAAATGATCCGTTAACCCTTTCCCTCATATAGACGCTTTCTGACGCCTCTGCAGCAGACGGCTTTTTGAAAACATAGTGACAAAAGAAGAAATTGCACAAAACGTGCAATTTCTCCTTTTGCCACAATGTTTTCCACTTTTTGTCATAGGTTATCCATTCATTTATGGAGATTTTCTATGTTTTGGCAAAATACGTTCAAAGTAGTCTGCTGCAGAATTGTCGTATGAGGGAAAGGGTTAACACATCTATTTGTTTATTTTCCATTATCTTAATTCATACATTTATAATTGCATTCATGTGACAAGAGTACAGATCTGAGTGGATATACGGAATGTAAAATAAGAAATGCCCTATCTGTTTCGCAATCTCTGGAAGTGTAAAGTGACACGTGATACTTATTGCTCAAGGGAATTCTACCATTAGTATATTTATGACAGGTGTTGATTAATTGATTGTGTGATGTTATACGCCGTTATCAACAATTGTTCAGTTATATCACGGCGTTTCCTGGGTAAGTTACCAGTACTACTGGTCCATGTATACTGACACCAGCAAGTCAGTAGTGATGCTAACTCCACAACCCTGAGAACCAAGGAGGGCATCCATTACTACCATTTTTAAAGTCTTCGGTATGACAGGTGTAGATAAAGATATGCCTGCGCGTCCATGTTTTATGATATTGATTAACTGTAAACATATTTGTCGTAAGTTAATCGAGACCTCATGTGAGTGTGTGACGAACAGTGCAGAGCCAGATCAACATCTTCAGATGCGAATATTGATCGCAACTGTCTCAGTACTGTTGTTCGTGGAATTCGGCTCATTAATTCATGGCTTCTATACGATATAAGACGTGGTGAAATCATCCTATTCCATGTTGACACATGGAGGGTAATATATGACTAGTTCCACATGAAGGCTAATAAACCACAATATTCTGCAAACAAGTCAGCCGCGTCTAGCAACAAAAACCAGTCGATTACACAAATTGTTATCTATTTCAGCGTCATATTTCTTTGAGAAGACTATTCCATGTTCAGAATCCGGCGACTCCATTTTTCATGTACAAAGAATTTTGGATTATTTTCATAATTGAAATGCGAATAATGCGATGAGACAGCTCGTTACAAGCTGACTCACCTGAATCGGTATTGTTTGCAAAAACCTCAATATTGCCATTGGCTCCGAAAGAGTTAATACTATTTCAACGCAAACTAGTTAGGTTCAAGGAAGCAGACGTCCAGTCTGATTAACCCTTATATCTACATACAGCAACATTGAAGATGACTTAAAAAACATCTGGACAAAAATGAGACGGAAGCATAAAAGCCTGGTAAACCCCTATCCACATACATCAAATTGCCAAGAGATGACTTCAAAAACATCTAGACACACCTAAGATGAATGTATGATTATTGTGGCAACGGAATGATTTTTCTCATAATCAATTTCTCCTTTTGTCTCAATGTTTTCAAATGTCGTCTGCTGCAGTTGCCTCACACTTTGTATTCATGTGGGAAAGGGTTGATATAAGCCAAAAGCTTGCTTCGTAAACGACGTAAAATTTAAAAGAAATATTTCTACACAAAATTAAAGTCTATACGCAAAATCTCACAGCAATTCCACAGTCCGTCTACACTTAGAAGAAACAAACTTAGATTTAATATCTTGCGATAAAAACTAGAATTGGGACCCCATTAGTTTAACTTTCGTTAAACCCTATGATTATGTGCATGACAAGAAATAGGGGCTGTCACAAGACCCTATTTTGCCTCTTGCTGATAATTCTAATGTTCGTGTCAAAAATTAAATGCCGTAAAGACGTACGTACATAAACTTAAAATATAACGTTACATGTTTATTGAAATAATACACCAGGAAAACCTCACTTAGGGCATTTATGACAAGTTTGGTTTAAGATCGTCTTGCACAAACATGCAATCTGATCAACAAAGAAAATAATTATGTACCATATGTTCCTTGAAACTTTGTCTAACGTAAAGGACAACTGTTCAGGATGCACAGTTTGATCTATATCTAGATTATTCGGAAAAGCCATATGGCTAGTTTTTCCATAGCACTGATTAACCCTTTCCCAACAAATCTTCAGCAGACGAATGTGAAAATAATTTAGGCAAAAATATGAAAAATCTCTATCATGGAAATTCTAATTATTGGAAAAAGTTGAAAACATTGTGGCTAAAGGAGAAATTGCTCCTCATGAGCAACTTCTCCTTTGGTCACGATGTTTTTAAACGCCATGTGATGCAGAGGCGTCATAAAGTGTATGTATGTGGAAAAGGGTTAAATAAACATGGCTTTCTGATGACTTTACGCTACATCTTGCTATAAGATACAGAAACAACCGTATTTCATTAGGTTCGCTCTTGATGTGAACTGTGTACATCTTGAGAGCATGATTCACAGCGGTATTACCCTTTCTCACATACAGCAAATCTGCAGCAGACGAATTTGAAAGCATCTGGGAAACACTTATGAACAAATTCAATAATTGAAAATGTAATAATTGCAGAGGCGTCAGAAAGCTTCTGTATGTGGGGAAGGATTACATTGCTGTTGTACCTGTTATAGATGTTGGTTTTGTTGTATTAATACAAATACAAGTGAACATATCTCGTCAGTTACATATCATAAATAAAACCTCAAATACTACTTGAAAATGGGGGACAGTAAAAACGATATTGGAACAATGTTCCAGGAACCTTAATTTAACTGCAAACAAACCTTAACGTAATGATTACACGTGTGGAAAAAGACATGCCTGTGCAAACATGCTTAAGATCCAAATTGTTAATGCTTTACATAAATTACTTGAAACCTTCTATGACTAATTGGCGAACAATAAAGAGTCAGATAAGACGCGCGCGTTCGTTAACTGGTCTGGATCTACATTTCTTGCTAACGTCTTACGCGTGACTCTCGCATAAAACTTCCATGTATATGCATAGCAATTTTTCCCCCACATTTTGCCTCGGTGTTGTTAAAAGTGTTGTTAGTAGAAAAGAGTTAACGTCAGTGTAAATAAATGAGCCATTCCACGAGAAAACCAACATTATGGCTGCTGCGTAATGTAGCGACCCAGATCAGCCTGCGCAGTCCACGCATGGTAATCCGGGCCGACACATTCCGTCTCAGGGGGATAGAGGTATAGAATAATGACTCATGAAACAGAAAATCCACCGGAGGCGAAAAGTGTCAGTCCGGGTTAGCCTGCGCGGCATGCTTGGGCTGATCCAGGTCAATACTTTACGCAGAGTCGACACTGTTGGTTTTCTCGTGGAACGGCTCATATAGGTATGTATGACTGACGTGCAGCTAGGCTTACAGGTGATTAGCATTCTTGCATGTACACAACTTGGCGTATATTCCGATCTAATCGCATAAGCCGAGGTTTTGCAAAGATATTGCGGTTAGCCCTCGTTAAAACACGAGTTATTTAAAAGAAAAAAGAACCTTGGTGAATATTTCTTATGTGCTGATAGAGATCAACAAGCGTATATGTACCTATATAATATAATACAAATGATCAATGTTAAACAGATGTATTGGCGACTTATATAGAACAGTGTAGAACCAGATTAAACCACGCGAATGCGCATGTTGATCAAGATTTATACACCGGTAGCAATTGCCTTAGTTACGGCTGGTTTTCATATAGCGCGGTTTGGTATCTTTCTTATTGCATATACGTGATAAAATGTGTATGAAAGACGCCATGAGATAATTTTGCAGTTTTGTATGGGATAATCTTCTTTAAATAATAGCCCAATTGTTCCATAGACTTGAATCAGTCCCTTACATTAACCCATTACTTCAAACAGACGACATTTGACGCCTGCTGTTGCAGAAGACTTTTGAAAACATTGCAATAAAAGGTGAAATTGCTCAAAACGAGCAAGTCATGTAAAATATGGGTAATATATGGTATTATCCGCCATTCATTTCGAGCTCAGATAGATAGATGTCTTGACTGCTGTAGATTATATATGAGCAGTTCCATAAGAAGACCATTATGGAGTCTGCGTAATGTATCGATCCAGATCAGCATGCGCAGTCCGCGCCGGCTAATCCGGCCCGACACATTACGTTTCAGGGGGAAAGAGGTATAGAGTGATGTTTCATGAAACAGAAAATCCACAGGAGGAGAAAAGTGTCTGTCTGTGTTAGCCTGCGCGGCTAGCTTAGGCTGATCCGGATCGATACTTTACGCAGAGTCCACAATGTTGGCTATCTCGTGGGACGGCTCATAAAAATTGCTAATGCAAGTACATGTATCTATGAACTACTTCAATAAATTGATTGTTTCTAGTTTAAGTGTGCCATCTGGACAAACCATTTTAGTCTAGAAACAGGAAAACTTTGATCTGTTGGTGTTGTATTCGTATACATTTATAGTATGCACATTACATACATGTTTTACAAAGCAGATGGAATATTTAACTCTTTCAGAGCCAAAGGCAATATTGAGCTTTTTGCAAACAATACAGATTCAGGTGAGTCAGCTCGTAACGAGCTGTCTCACCTGAAATCTGCATTGTTTGGCTGTGAGTTATAAAAATATTCCAAAAATCCTATAACATAAAAAAAGAGTCGTACGAGTTCGAACATGGAAGAGTCTACTTTAAACAATTCGGCGCTGAAAGAGTTAAACAAAATGATATACAATTTGGAATTGTTTCAAGGGTACATGTATTTTCCTCTGTGTTCACTTATTTCTATTCGATCTACATGTTCTCCTGAGAAGCATATGTGTCTCGTGACTCAACGTTCGTTTTCCCCAAGTGCTCACTCGTTTTAACGCATCTGCAAAAGACGTCTTTTGAAAACATTGTGGCAATTACTCCTTTTGACACATTGTTTTTTATCTCTATTAAATAATCTTACTTTCTTGTTAAAGATATTTTTCCCAATCGTTTGTTTAAATGATTTTAAAACTGGTCTGCTGCAGATTTCAGTGCTTTTCCAAAGTTAAGCCTATATTTTCAAAATCCTCTGAATGGAGGGTGGGGAAAGTATTATTGTGAAGAAGATACACGCTAGCCGCTTCAGGTCGAATGGTTCTTGCTGAAACCACCGTGTTGCGTCGTATATATAGGTACTTGAGTAAGTTCCGGGTTTTGTCAGCAGTTGCAGGTATGGCTCGTCTAAATGGCTAACCTTGTATTATCAAGATAGTAAACTAAATGATGAAAGAAATTTCTTCTTCGACTTTCGGTAATTGCGGATTTTGCAGTTACAAATATATCACCAATGATAACAGGGAGGTCTGTAATAATTGAGCCGTTCCACGAGAAAACCAACATTATGGTCTCTGCGTATATATCGACCCAGATCAGACTGCGCAGTGCGCGCAGGCTAATCCAGGTCGACACATTCCGTATCAGGGTGATAGAGGTCTAGAGTAATGATTCCTGAAACATAAAATCCACAGCAGGAGAAAACTGTCTGTCCGGGTTAGCCGGCGCGGCATTCTTAGGCTGATCAGAGTCGATACTTTACGCAGAGTCCACCACACTGATGGTTTTCTCGAGGAGCGGCACATATATCCCCAGGAAGCCGACACAATTATCTATATTAACCCTTTACATGACATATTTCAAGAGCATAATGCTTTAACCCTTTCCCACATACAATAAATCTGCAGCAGACGACTGTGAAAACATCAAGTAAAACATGTAGTAAAACTCTACAAATGATAGTATGGTTATTGAATAAAGTTGAAATCATTGTGGCAAAAGGAGAAATTAGCCGCATGACACAAACCTCATGCGATGTAGTTATGAGCAATTTCTACTTTTGCTACAATGTTTTCAAATGCCGTCTGCTGAAGAGGCGTCAGAAAGCGTTTATAAGTGGGAAAGGGTGAATTAAATAATGAATATTTGAAGAAAAGAATGCATTGTATGGAAATCTTAAATACAGAATATCCTTCATACACAATTGGAATCATTGTGAGAAAATGAGAAACTGCTCGTTTTTTAGCATTTCTCCTTTTGCTACATTTGTTTCAAATGTCGTCTGCTGTCATTCGGTGTCGCCAGTATCAGGCAAACTGTAAACCCTTTCCTACATACAGACACTTTCTGATGCCTCTGCAGAAGATGACTTTGTAAACACTGTTGCAAAAGAATAAAGTGATCATGATGAGTGAGCAACATTTCCTTTTTTCCAATTGCATTCAATTCTATTCAATAGTGAGTGATACATTCCTTTCTTAATATTTTCCCATTTTTGTCTAGATGTTTTCAAGGTCGTCTTCTTCAAATGCATGTTATGATGGAAATGGTTATCAGAATATATTTGACAACTAAATGACATAGATATGTATAATCTACAAAACCAACCGTACGGCATTTGCGACCAGAACAGATCCAGATCGACAAGCGCATCTGCGCAGTCTAATCTGGCTCTAAACTGTACGCCAATTAGTGATAGAACGTTTCATTCAATTTCTGTAAAGCAGGATCCATGTAGATCCTTTATCACGGATACACAGGGATCATAAATAAGTGAACTGTTGCCGTGAAATAACTGAACTAATGTTGAAAACGGAGTAGAAACACAATTAATTCAAATAAAACGGATGCACAGACAGGACTTTATTTAAACGTGTAATTATTACGCTAAGGTTGGTTTCACAGAGCACCGATCGTATAGACTTACCAGGACAAGGAGCTGGACCAGCCGCAGACCAAGTCTGACTGTGAGAGGTTTACTGTCGTTTCCTGGCGGTAGTACCAGTTTGTTGTAACCTTTCTCCTGGAAGTGTAAACAATTCAAGAATGATTGGACAGGTTGGAAAAGGGTTTTACACTTTCCCGCGTACAAGGAAATAAAGAAACTCTCGATGAATACGTAAACCTGTATTGCTTGAATAAAGTTGAAAACATCGTGGCAAAATTCTCATTACGAGCAATTCCACCATTTGCTGCATTGCAATACAAAAATTCGTTTGCTGCAGATGTGTCAACGGTGTCAGCAGGTGGGTAGGAAAGGGTTAACTATGTGGTACTTTGTTCGAGTCCTGCCCCAGCTGGAGTTTAACGACTTGTTTCAACAATTCTTCAGTCATATCACGGCTGCCAAATGTTTCCTGCCTTTCTCACACCAGTACTCCACACACCATACTTTCCAAGCAACTGCCTGCTTGTTCACATATACTGTTAGCTCATTGGTTAAAGAAGAATGACGCACGTCACAGTGACTTTATCGAACGTCAGATACTTCTGTGACTAATTGGTTGGCTGACATTGTATTGATACGCAGAACAATCTGGATGTACACTGATCGCAAATGTCATATGGTCGATTTTCCCAAAGCTCGTTTCATTTATTGAAGATGATATGTTTTGAGAAAGAGATGATTATTCATAATTATAATATATGAAACGTAAAATTGATATCAAAGTTACATGAAACTTCTATTTTATCTATAGTAAATTATTACAACAGTTTTGAGGAATTAATATCCGTTTATCATAATAATGCATTAACTACCAATCAGCAGCATAACTCATAACTACATCTATAATAACTCTGTCTAGAGTTGCTTATGACTAAATATAACAGAAATCAAGGGTTGTGATGAATGATCATTTTCTGTAGGCCGTAATCGAGCTTGTATTGCGCATTTTAACGTATTCATTCATATTTACAATCAAGAAAATAATTTCATATGTATCATGATTGTATTGCATGTCAATTATATTGATTCAACAGTTGATGTTTATTGTGGAAAAGTCATCTCCACAAATGGCATATTCACTTGATAAAAGATGTTGCATTATTATTTGATACGGGCAAGCTGTTACTCCACCAGTTGCTTCTTTATCGTTTACCTGGTGTGACATCGTTAGGATCGTCTGATTTAAAAACATCTGATACACATGACATCTGGAAAATGGATATATAATCATGTTGCGATAGAGGTGGAAACATTGAGGGAAAAGAAAAAAAATGTTAGTTTTGAGCAACATTCTTAAAACATATTTTCAATATTCGTCTACTGAAAAATCGTCAACAACCGAAGTAAAGGACTGAGTTACGAATTTCAGAGTAGGTTAACATACTTAATTCCTGTCTAATATACAGACGCTTACTGACGCCGCTGAAACACAAGACTTTTGAAAACATTGTGGCAAATGTAGAAATTGCTCACGATGAGTAATTTCTCCTTTTGCCATTATATTTGAACTTTGTTTAAAGATTAATAAAGGTTTTTTCCATGTGTTCCAAGATTTGTTGTATGTAGGAAATGGTTAAACTTGAGAAAATGCAAACAAGTTTGACTATATAATGAGCCACTGTATGAGAACTTGTAGAAATAGACATGTCCAAATAGCGTAGGTTCAAATCGTACATGAGCACGTACACCTGCTTCGTCTGATCGGAATCTAAACGCGTTGACAGGGGCTTCTACCACACTCAGGTAAGTAAGCAGTGAGCAGTTTAGACTTTGCGCACGTTAATAGAGAGGACTTACGCCTCTGAAACCGTAAATAACGAACCCCCGAACTTATTCAAATTGTGATGCCCCTGTAGCAGACAAATCTATAAGAACTGGAATTGTGTGAAAGTTGAAAAGGATTCGTGACAAGTAGTTTCTCCCTTTCTCCAAAATGTTTTCAAATCAATTTAATATTGTTATAACAGTTTTCCAGGAGCGATTCATTTTTTCCATGATTCTTTTTTAAAGCAGTAATAAAACATGTATCTTGTAACGGACATAATAACATATAGAGAATATACGCTTTGGCTTGCATTATCGAAACAATGGGAGAAATCGGGCGTGAAATGTTAAATTAATCATACAATAATAGGAAGATGAGCTAGTTATCGAATGTTATTTATACCTTTTGATAAAGCAAACTAATTAATTCAGGCTTTCGGCACATCCGTGTGTCCATTGGAGTATTGAGTCTGGTTGGGTGTGTGCCTTATTTCAAGGTTTCCTACATTTTACATGTAAAACGTTATTCGCATAAAGAATTCTAGCTTGTGAAAACTTGGGATGCCAGGGGATCCCATTTAAGCAATTGCAGCTTATTTCTAAAAGATTTCCGAGTGTTTCTATGCCCACTCCTGTATGCAACTAAATCAGTCAGTGCATGGTAAAAGGTACACGTTGGAATTTCGGAACAGCGGAGGTTCGGATCAGCATGCACATCTGATCCTTTTATTAGAATATACACACTTTGACAGACGCTTCTAACACTTTTTTGTAAATAAGTTGTGACATTGGAGATATTGATAAGAGTGTGCGAGCGCAAAGGCTGATCTTAGTCTGCACTTGATCCCAAAAGCCAACTTGAACATTTAAGAAAGCGTTACGTGACGGCAACGAAGAAAATATGCAACAAAACAAATTTGACTTACCTCCATTAAGAAATGATGAAGCTTTTGTTCGTACGGCATTTCACACCAAACATCGAGTAGAAATATCTGAACAACTACCAGTATTAGATGACCTTTCTCCATGTTGAAAGCAGCGTAATGTAATGACTGTTGTATATTTAATTTAATGTGATCACACTCATTTCTTATTTATCACGATTAACTGAAAACAGAATGAATACGAATGGAATTTGTACTTGTTAAATGATTATTCTCAAACTAGTTTTTCGGATACTTTATTTCACGGATGTTCAAGAGAGTAAAATACCTTACATCATTGTGTTTACACATCACATACATACGCACAATAAATCAAGGCTTGCGTAAATCACAAATAAACAAACTGTCTCGAGCAAATCTAAAATTACAAGTCCAAAATAATTACTCCAATACCGTTTAACATAAACATATAACTCCAAAAGATCACGGCGTCCATTTACCAAACGTCACACGGGAACCAGACGACACCCTTATCGATGTCGCGCCATCAACAGTCGCCATAGTTTGTAGAACCCATCTGTTACCTCTTCACACGTTCGAATTCACGACAGAGTATGTAGATACCTTGTATATCTGAATACATGTATATTTGTTTTCTACTCATCTGTTATTTACACGAGATCAAATGTCCTTTTGTACCTATAATATACCTCTCTCATCCGTCCACTCTAAAACGTTCGTTATATGTTTTGTTCGCGGATAGATTCCGATTTTACTGTTAAAGGGGAACTGCTGTGAAATTTGCAAATATTTGTATCGTTCTCTCGGATAGCTTCTGCTCTATAAAATCATTGATTTTAGACAAATGTTTACCACGATAATTCTGATATTTTCTTGTTCTCGTCTATTTTATGATGTATATTTGAATTGAAATATAGTAAACTAGATCAGATATGTTATAAATAATATAACAGTTTAGCTTCCTGGCATTGAAAAATAAAACGCCCGTTTTTTCAAATCACTTCAGGGTCGTGTAATAATTTTCCCCTAACAGGGTGAAATGTGATATTTAAACCCTGTGGTACCGCAATGTTACATTAAAGCATAACGAGGGCTTGATGTGAAACAGTTGTAACTAAAATCCTATTTTGAAAACCCTGGTTTAGGGGCAAGTTTGACCCATTTGTAAACAATGCAAATTTAGGTGCCATTGCTCAGAACGAGCAATGGCACCTAAATTTCCAATGTTTACCAAGAAAAATGATTTAACGCTTATAAAGATATTGTGGCGAGTTGATTAACCTTGGTAAAACAATACTAAATTTAGTTACAACCGTTTCACGCCAAGCCCTCGATAAGCTTAATCGATAATTTGATCAGCTCAGTTGTGTTGTCATCCTAGGTTACAAATTGGTAAGTTATCGCCTATAAAGAAGGATCACGCTACACGAAAACAGAATTTCACAAGATTTATGAATAATTCTGATTTAGATCCTCATACATACTAGAGATCATAGTAGATTTATCAAACCTCGCACGACCGATTTTAAGGTGTTTATTATGTTTATGGTGTGTCATAAAACGTAGCCGAGTTTTGAAAAAGAGCCGACACTCCGATTTGACATTATTTATTGTTGTATCGTCGTAAAGTTAGTGGGGCTTTACTTCTTGATTGGTTTTCAACTGATGAATATATGCCTAAATAGCCTTAAGACGGAATGTGATGAGTCTGCTAATACTGGGAAGATGTACATGATCGTCTGAGTCTTCACTGCACGTGGATGCATTAATTCCCCCAAATCACTTGAATCGACACAAATTATATGATAGATCGATGGTTAAGCGGTTTGAAAAGAAACGGTCGTGAGATGTATTGTTTGTAAATCAAAACCTACTATTTTCAAAATTTGAGTTTCTATCTTTACTAAAACTGGACTAGGATTCAGGGGAGCAGACTTGTATGTTACATAAACAATGCAACATAACTGTAAAGTATCACAACGTCGTTCGATAAAACAGACTGGTATGTTACATAAACAATGCAACATAACTGTAAAGTATCAAAACGTCGTTCGATAAAACAGACTGGTATGTTACATAAGTAATGCAACATAACTGTAAAGTATCACAACGTCGTTCGATAAAACAGACTGGTATGTTACATAAACAATGCAACATAACTGTAAAGTATCACAACGTCGTTCGATAAAACAGACTGGTATGTTACATAAACAATGCAACATAACTGTAAAGTAGTACAACGTCGTTCGATAAAACAGACTGGTATGTTACATAAACAATGCAACATAACTGTAAAGTATCACAACGTCGTTCGATAAAACAGACTGGTATGTTACATAAACAATGCAACATAATTGTAAAGTAGTACAACGGCGTTCGATAAAACAGACTAGTATGTTACATAAACAATGCAACATAACTGTAAAGTAGTACAACGGCGTTCAATATCAACAAGTATTTGTTTACAGTTATTGAATGGATTAATTAAGTTTCATCTAAAAGGTACCAGTAAATATTTGTAAATATGATCATAGTTTAAAATATGTATGGTGACCTTAAAAATGGAGAAAAGCATAAAATAAGTAAAATAATATAATCTAGCTGAAATGCACCATGGGCGACAAACTGACAGCATTTATTTGGCACGTTTTTAGGGCAGAGATAAACATTTACTATCAGCCATATCATTCAGTGTGAATATATTACATTTGAAATTAATATTCAACATGAATCATGACCAAGTTAGTAAGAAGACAGCCGATAGTGTTGCCAGCTAGAACCATGGCCGTCATAAATGTAACATATACAACTAAACTTATTCTTAGTTATACTGACAACATTATGATGGATCGTTCAAGCTATCGAGAGAATATGAAGATTGTGTTTGGTTTAAGGAAAGTTTTTCTCAGTTGCTTCATCTCCTATCACCACCTAATTCCATTAAACAAATACACAAGTCGTAATTATGAACCGTCTAAATTGATTGATTGATAGACTGACGAACAGGAAATGCGTGGAGGCGCATGCTGATCTTCTGTTCGCCGTTCTTACGCTAGATGATTTGCTGATCTGGTGTTTGGCATCCGCATATACCGGAAGGTTTGTATATCCCTAGTGTGTCTCAAGTAGTTATGTCAAAACCATCTCTTCACGATATCTTCAAAAAAGACGATTCGCGATCAATTGATATATTACATTTTCTTCCATTATGCAGTGAAGAGACAAGTACTGATTCAAATAAGATATTATGTAACAAACCTGATATTCGAAGTGAATATATTTGCTCACAGATGATTACATTTCAGATAAATTAACTGTCAGAATTGTTTAAAGTTCCATTTCACGATTCCTTAACCCAATATTTTCTATCTTTTGATTGTGTTTTGTTTTGTTATTGTTGTATACATAAGATGTGATTTTCTTTTTGTTACTTGATCTTATCCTGCTATTCTAAACATCAAACACCAATTGATATCTGGTGAGTTTAAATAACCCAATACCTTCCTTCATTGCCGCAAAAAGACTTTACAAAAACGTGTGCGTAAATAATTTAAATTTCACAAACGTCTTATAACATCCTTCGTGTTACAGCATCGATGTTACAGTGGAAGAGCGTCCATCTCGTGCGTGGGAGGTCGCAAGAGCGATCCAGTGACGAGTCATATCAAAGAATTTAAAAATGGAAGTAATGGCTCTACATCCTTGGTACTCAGCGTTATGTAGTTAGCATTACGATGTATTCGCTTGTGTCAGGATAAATCGATCAGAAAAGCACTGACAACTTACCCATGAAAAAAGATACAAAGTGGATTTTAGGAGAAGAGAAGCACCATATAAGCATCTGCATCCGCACAGTCTGGAACAGATATACACTGTTCACATACGACGTGCACAAACTTGTTCGAAGTGTTTGTCAACTTGTGTAGATTCCGATAAGATGGAGCAGATGTACAGGTTGATCTGAACCTAAACTGTTCACGAATGTCAACATATGCTCTCTTTTGTTTTGCATGGACGGACACATTGCTTGAATAAAACCCATATCGGGACCAATTTGTTTATTCCCGTAAATGATATATATAACTGTTGTCGTGAAAGAAATCACGTGATAAATGCAATGGTTTGAAGACAGAAAGGGGAATCTCGAGTAAGAATAGTTTTAAGTATAGCAATATTTAACTTGTGATCTAGGAAAACCTACCAAAGTAGAGATCCAGTTGCACACTTTCCCTGCTGCATACGCACTTTGAAACGTTTGCAGCAGACAACTCTTTTAAAGGTTGTGATAAAAGGAGATAACAGCTCAAAACGTGCAATTTCTCTTGTTGTATCAATGTTTACAGTTGTATTTTCTAACTCAGAGAGAGTTTCCATAGTTTTTTCAAAATCGTCTTTGAAGATTTGTTGTATGTTGGGAAGGGTTAATCTGGCTCTGTATGGTTCGCCAATTAAAGTATAAGGATAACAAAGATCCTATGACGAGTATTATCCAGTTGGGTCAGAAAGCGTTGATGCGAATGCATGCATGATCTTGTATTGCTCTTGCATGAATACCAAAACCTTTTCTTTTTCAGGAGTACCGATCAAATCGGCATTAAACCATACATAGCCCATAAGAAACCGAGAGAGAATTTTTTTCGCTACTTTAGAATAAAAGCACTACAGTGTTGACGGCCTGGGGGCTGCTGGAAGGTTGGACTTTTATTCGCACGGGCCCTACTGCCCCCGGTTAATCCGCCACTGTATATTTCACGTGACTTCTTTCGTGGGGGGGGCTAAATCCTCCACTACATTTGCCACGCTTTTTCTTTGTTTACCATTAATTTGTCGACGCACAGGCCCTACGGCCCCCCCGTTAATCCGCCACTGTATATTTCACATATTTCACGTGACTTCTGTCTTTTTTTCCGTTCCTCTTCGCGAATGTTAATATTGTTAACAAGCGTCTCGGCGCATTTATTTCTAAAGCATTTCTTAAACTTATATTGGAGTACTCACGCCTTAAGTTTTTCACTGATGTTCCAACAACATTAAAATGATATTTATTTATTTTAAATGCCGTTTTGTTAAATCCATGATGAACTATTTTTCTCGCGCAGTTTCTCATGCGTTGTTTGGTGCTAATGACAAATTGACAGGTTGCCAACTCCGAACAAAATGGTATTACTACTATGACCAGGGGCTAAAACCCCTGGCCAAAAACTATAAATACATAGATGGTCAATGCATCATTGATGGTGGAAGCCTTTATTTTTGCACTCATACGCTTGAGCTGGTTTTCTGATGCCCTAGTTCGACTAAAAGATGTATTGATTGAAGTCGTATTTCCAAATGATTCATTACTTTAAAAATGGTAGTTGTTTGTTCCCTTGAGGTGCTCAAGGATGTGGAGATGGCATTACGATTGGTGCATCGGTGTCAGAATACAAACCGGTAACGCCGTGATCTACCTTAAATACTGTTGAAAATGGCATAAAACACCATTCCGAGAAATAAATACGGATGATTCATGGTTTATATAGTCGTCGATGCCAAGGTGTCAAGAAGGTTGATTTACCTGGGGCGGCATTCCTCCATATTACATTAACGTTTTCCCACATACATCAATTCTGCAACTGACGACTTTGAACATTAATTGGCAAAACATGGAAAACCTCTGTAAATTTTAGTATTAAATAGAGTTAAAAGATTGTGGCAATTAATAATGAGCAATTTCTCCATTTGCCAAAATGTTTACAAAAGGTGTCTGCTGCAGAGGCGCCAGAAAGCGTCTGTATGCAATAAAGGGTTATCGGTTGGCAAAAGAAGTGAAAATGCTTTTTGAAAATTGGATTTTTCTAAAATATTAAGAATGAATATTAAGCGTTTGGCAATCTGATTCAAATGCTATATCTACTTATTACGTTGCGGGATTTCAAAGGAACAATATTAGAATACTCTTGTGTGAGTCATAAAGTGTTATTATAATACACCCAAATTAAATTTACACAGAACAATCAAGCGATGGGTATTTACAACCAACGTAGATTCAGACCACCCGGCGTCTGTGCTCAGTCGGATCTGGCTTTGCAATTTCTGCTTATTAGTCAGAGAAGCCTCCGATATACATAATTAGCCATCGTAGTGTAGCTTTCCATTGTGTGCGTTTAGCAAATTTATCAAAAAGCTGTAAGGTTGGTTTTCGAAGAGCATTTCGAGGGCTTGGTGTAAAACGGTTGTAACTAAAATTTGTATTTTTTTACCAAGGTTAATCACTTCGCCATAAAGTCTTTATAAGCGTTAAATAGTTTCTTGGTAAACAATGGAAATTTAGGTGCCATTGCTCATTCTGAGCAATGGCACCTAAATTTGCATTGTTTACAAAAGGGTCAAAATTGCCCCTAAACCAGGGTTTTCAAAATAGGTTTTTAGTTACAACCGTTTCACGCCAAGCCATCGATTTCTCTTAAATCATAACCGACTCGATGGTGACGTGATAGAGCGTCCGTCTCGGGTTTATACCACTGACTGGCTGTTGTCAGAGTAAATGGACCAGTAGAACTGATAACTTAACCTGGAAACGTTATGATATAACTGAAAAACTGTTGACAGCGACGTTAAACACCAAACAAGCCATCAATTAATCCATCTTAGATTATGTATTATATTTTAATTGAGGGGAAAAGAGAGGTGCGAAACCCGAACGTTAAATAAAGATTAATTGATTGATTGATTGATTGATTGGGGTTTAACGCCGCTTTCGGCAATTTCTCAGATATATCACGGCGGCCAGTTCATCTACTCATGCACTTCCTGGTTTTCTCACACCCGAGTAATCCACACAACAATATTCCCAAGCAACTGGCTGCTTTTGCACATAGACTTAGCCCAATGGTGGAAGGCGAATGGCGCATGTCGCATTGATTTTTGTCAATCGTCGGAAAGAAAGTTGGCCGAGCCGGGATTGGAACTCAAAACCCCTGGATTGACCCTGCTACCGACTGAGCTACCGGGGCTCGGCGTCAAATAAAAAAGGTAAATAATTGTATCTTCAAATGCAATTCTCCTCTCATACCTTTAACCGTGTCCGCGGTACAGTGGTTATAACCTCCGCCTTGGAAGTTGAAGACCAGGGTTCGTTCCCCGGGCAGGTCATACCAAATACTTAAACAATGGTAGTAATATGTCTCTCCTTGGCGCTCAGGCTTGCGGGAATCACATTAGGACTGATACATCGGTGTAAGGATAAAGTAACCCAGAGACATTTAATGTAAATGTCTTTGATTAACCGGTAGTTACCCAGGAAACGCCGTGATATAACTGAAATACTGTTGAAAACGTCCTTGCTCCTGATACTATGCAAGACGCTTCTAAAACCCTGAGTGCGAATCAAGATTATCCTGATCAGAGTGTTCAGTTGCGCAGGTCTGTATGTCTATAGCTCATTGCATAAGTCCAGAGTCGTGTTTTTCCTTGGCGAGGTGCATGGTTTCTGTTCATAAACAACAAACAAAAACAAGTCTATTAGATGGTATCTAGATATCGCTTTTGCGTGTGAAATTGAACATTTTAACAAGAAAATGTGGTGGCTGTTTTCCTTTGTTATTGTTTAAATTGAATTAGGATTATTTGTGTCCGGATAAGTCCGCCATACACGAACGATTTTCACGCTGGGTTTGAGAGAGGACGTACCGGGTCCAGAGGACCAGATAACAGGGAGTTAACAAGTTTTTTCTGACAACATTTCTCTTATTACTGGCTTTTTTCTGACAACATTTCTCTTATTACTGGATTTGGACTATTCTTCAATTAGTCATACACGGATACAATAACCATTTGGAAAAAAACTGTAACCATTTGAATCATCAAGCAGATTTTGTCTATACTTGCTAATAATTGATTTACATAGAATACCGGTCATACATTGACGATAGCAGTTGATCTGAAGGTTTTCACTGCTCTCAAATGTCCATAAGTATAGTCACTTGCATCGAGACGCCCCTATAATCGTTTATCTTAACCGTTACCCTCAATCAGACGCATTAGGACGCTTCTGCGATACACGAACGGTTGTCACGCTGGGTTTGAGACAGGACGTCCCGGGTCCAGAGGACTTCATAATATGTCGTTTCCCGACATTATTTCTCTTATTACCCAACCAAATCGTATGTTGTGGGTACTCAAAAGAATCGTCTCAGTGAGACGATTCTTTTGAGTACCCACAACATAGGATTTCCAATAAGGATTTTAGAACATGAACTATTCTCCATATCTAGAGCTCTGCCGGGTCGCTGCTGGCATTGGGTAAGGGTAACATAGTAAGGCTTACATGGAATTGGTTATTTGTAAGGTACTAATGATGCCATGTTATATTCGAAATGCTGTGGAAAACGCCCCCGTATAGCACCAACGAATCACAGGAGAACGAAAAACAATGTCAATTACGATAGTAGGCAGATGCTTTCTTTTCTTAAAGTCACAATGAGCGATGCTTTGCGAACACCAACCTTAGGGACTTTTGCGACCAGTGTATATTTCAGATAAACCAGTGCAACGCCGCTTTTCGAACTGGATTTGGACTATTCTTCAATTAGTCATACACGGATACAATAACCATTTGGAAAAAAACTGTAACCATTTGAATCATCAAGCAGATTTTGTCTATACTTGGTAATAAATACGCTTATATTGATTTTCATAGAATACCGGTCAATGCCTTGACGATAACAGTTGATCTGAAGGTTCACTGCTCGCAAATGTCCATATGTATAGTCACTTGCATCGCGACGCCACTATAATCGTTTATCTTAACCTTAATTTCGACGCTTCTGCAGCAGACGACTTTAGAAAACATTGTGACAAAAGGGGCAGTTCAATATGAGCCATTTTTCATTTCACCACCCTGTTTTTAACTCTTTTGAATTATTATAGTTTCAATAACAGATATGTATCATATTTTGCCAACAAGTTTGCTGCAGATATGTTGTATGTGGGAAAGGGTAAAACCAAAAAGGTCGGTATTGGCGTGACGGGTCTCATAAATAGCATTTTCATCCGTTCTACTAGTGGCGTTCCACTATTGATATTTACACAAGCAGTCTCCGCCAAGATTTGTTGCTTGTATAAACAGCGTCTAGGGATCAATTTGGGAACACATGGTATACGACGAACACGTGTTCCTGTCACATAACTCTAACATAAGTAGGGATAGTCACGTGATGCAAAGAAATAATGTGATGTAATGGTGTTTTATGCCACTTTTAACAATACTCCAGTTATATCATGACATTTCCCGGTAAGTTACCAGTACTCTACTGGTCATTTTAATCCTGATACCAGCGAGTCAGTCGCACTGCTAACTGCACAAACCTGGCAAATAAATGAATCATCTCCTGGGCCTTGGGTTCTAAATGACAATCCGGTTCGACATCATTTAAAGCTATAGTGGGCCTACAGAAAATATAGGTATCAAACAATTATAGCGGACGAGGATGGCTGAGGATACAAATGGTCGCTTGAGTATTCACTTATATCAGATGCATTTACACCCCAAATCGGTAGACGCGTGTCAAATATAAAAGAGGTATTGCAGATCAGTTATAGGTTATTTTTAGATCTGTGAATACGTGACCTAGACCTTCACCTTGACCTTTGACCTACAGTTGTTGCTATCCGGTGTCATTTGGAGTTTCACACACACGTATACGAGGGTTGTTCGATAAGTTCGTAGACTTTCTCTATAGTTTTCTAATGAGGACATATAATTGGTTAATTTGCTATTTTATTTGAATAAAAATATGTTTCGAGTAAATAAATGAATAAAAACAAACTTTTTTTTATTAATGTAAGCAATATTGGCTTCCATAGCAACGCATGTATCGCTACCCGGAACACGCCATTTAAATGAGTTGATTATATAACCTAACACATCGATCCAATTTAAATATTAAGCTCAAACGTCTGCACAATTTCGTACATTCGTATATATATCGGGATTGTTTCATATCTTTAAGGTATAGAGATGTTTTTATCTCCACATATATCGTTTGCAAGCGTTCACGTTGGCGATTCTTGTCCTTATTGAATAATTGTTTCGGTATCCTACTACATTAGCCATTCCGCGGGGGAAAGTAAGTACTAGATGGTATTCCTGAACAGTGTTTGTTCGGATAAACCTATATAGTTATTTGCTCCAGCTTATCCGAATGTACATACGTTGACATAAGCTTCTAACAAGCGAGTGTAAGTCACATGCAAAGGCTGAAGCGAATCTACACTGTTCACAAAAAGCCCAATGTGTACCTATACCAATTGACGGGATCATATGTACATGAGACGGATATTAGAATGGCTGCAATTTTACATTGTATGACCCCAGTGTAGAGCAGGAACAGAATAAACATATGTACGATGTGATCTTGGTATACATCTGTTTCATGTTTTGTATTCATACTACATTTAATATGAAATCTTGTTTAATAATACTTGTTTAACCATTTCACACTTGCAGATGCATTTAGAGGCATATTCAGAATATAAGACTTTTGAAAACATTGTGGCGATAGAAGAATGTCTCATAATGAGACACTTCTCATTTTGGCACTATGCTTCCACATATATTTGATATGTATAGCCAAATGATTCAAACTCTTTCGCTGCCAAAGGCAATTAAAAGCTTTTGCAAACAATGCAGATTCAGGCGAGACAGCTCGTAACGAGCTATCTCGCCTGATATCTGCATTGTTTGCCACTTAGACATTAAATTTTAACAAATTTCCTGTTGGACGTAAGATGGAGTGGTCCAACTATCAACATAGAAGAGATGACCATAAGGGATTCGGAATTGAAATGGTTAAAATTACTTGGTGCAGATTTGTCGATGAGGGAGGAAAGGGATTATGTTGCGTATATCAGGATAAGGCTTAACTAAGATAAAGTTCCTGACTAAAAAAAAGTTCCAACTGTTTGTTATCATTAATGGATTAGGTACCCCTATAAATCATGCAATCATCTATCCAAGAAGATTTAATTTGTTTATCCTGTTTCCTTATCTCTTGGTAAATTAGATTTGTCCATACCTATTTGCACCGTCAGTTTATGTGTTGGGAATGTGTTGTACGTACGCCCCAGTTCCTGGATAAATTAACAGTACTAACTGTACTTTTTTTTATCCTGTCACCAATGCATAAGCCGTCATGAAATATCCACAACCCTGAGCGCAAGGGAAGGAAGCCATTATTACCACTACTGTATGGTATGACACGACCGGGGATCGACGATTGGACTCCCGCTCACGAGACAGAGTCACTTACCACTGAACTAAAGAGACAGTCAAGTGTCCCCGTCCGTTGTTCCTATAGTAGGTTGCACGGGTTACTGTTAAATGTATTATATAATGAGTTAAATTTTTGATTAATGAAGTTTTAAACCGTTTGTCGTCAGGGGCGTAGCTCCCTTTAGGCACTGTAGGCACGTGCCTACACATCTTTTTCTAAAAATGCCACAAAAATGCAGCTGCGGCGATACACATCTGCGTAATGTATCGACCAGATCGGCCTGAGCTGTCCGCGCAGACTGATCCGGCCGACACATTCCGTCTAAGGGGGGATAGATAGAGTAGTGATTCCTGAAACAGAAAATCCACAGGAGGCGAAAAGTGTATATCCGGGTACGCCTGTGTGGCCCGCTTAGGCTGATTCGGGTCGATACTCTACGCCGAGTCTACACTGTTGATTTTCTCACGAGACGGCTTACACATTGAGTATTGCCAAGCTACGCCCCTGGTCATTAATTTCACGGAGGCAGTATACATATTAATGTTACCAGGGTAATTAACGTGTTCTTTGCTTTGAATTGTGCCATGCTCCATGGCATTCAAGTATGACCACTGCCAGCATGGATCGAACCCGAGACGCCCAGTCTCGGTTCGTACAGCCTCACCTATCCGCCATGGAGGATTTCCGAAGAGAATGTCATATGGGTTGCTGTACTCACAGCATAGTTCTTTGAAATGATACTGGTGTTGATATAACTTGGTACTCCACTAACACATGTATGTCGTGACTGAAAATATGCTTAATTCGTTTAATTTGCCATCCATCTTTCTGTATAGGATCTAGGAGAGAGAGAGTCACTTCTTTTCCCGTTGTAATTCCAATTTTCAACATTTGCATCATGTTTTTTCAATGTTGTTTCCATGTTGATGTTACGTTGCTGGCACGTTCAATTACGTTTTACGGAATCGCCAGTAATTTTGAAATTTTTTGAAAAATGTCCGAAATTGAAATGTCCAGTTCAAGCTTGATCTGATTCAAGCCACGTTTTCGAACATAACTTTAGAACCGCGATAACTCAGTCGGAAAGGATGAGGGTTATCGACCCAGGGATCGTGAGTTCAAACACCAATTTATTCTGTCCGATGCTTGACAAAAGTCATTCATCTTCTACCAACAGCTAGAAATTCCTTGTGGGAAGGTAGCAAGTTGTCTTGGAAGAATGTTGTGTAAAGCACTGACCTTAGCGTTAAGCAAACTGTCCACCGTGATATTACTGAAAATTCGTGAAAACTCAAATCATTCAATTTGACTGGGGCATAAAGTAACTATCAGCAGTCAGTATATGAGCCGTTCCACGAAACAAAATACATTGTGGACTCTGCGTGATGTATCGACCGACCCTGATCAGCCTTAGCATGCCGCGCAGGCTAACACGGACAGATACCTTTCGCCTCCTGTAGATTTTTCTGTCTCATGAATCATTACTCTATACTTCTATCCACCTGAGACGGAATGAGTCGGATCGGATTAGCCTGCGCGGACTGCACATGCTAATCGGGTCGATATGTTAAGCAGGGTCCATAATGGATTTTTCTTTCGCGGAACAGATCATGTTCATGGAATCGAATACTGAACGTAAAGGATTATTTCACTGTTTACCTGGTATGACATATTATGAGTCATCTGTTTAAAGAATAATTCAGAAAACTTATATACAAACTCAACTCTTTGATTTTTTCAAATTTAATACAGAGTTGATAAAAAATAAGTGAGATAGAGAGACAGGGGTGAAGTGTTCATTCCTCTGTGAGCCATAACATTTTCAAACGTTGTCTGGTGCACAGCCGTCTGTAACTTGCAACGGAATATTCGTGCGACAGATAAAAAAAGACAAGAAAAAAAGATATTATTGTGACATGTGTAAATCATAATTTGGTAAACAGTATCATATGCAAAACAACAATAAATACACACAGCCCTTTGGACCTGTAAGTCACTATTATTTGTAGACAAATAGTAACGCATATATAAGGTCATATGACAAATTGACAAACATAATTTGAAAACATAAAATCGACACGCAATCCCTGTTTTCAAAATATTATTATAACAATCCGAAGGACCGCACCCTCCATTGTTTAATACAAAGGTATAATTATGTAGCAGTAGCGATATGTGGCTTTCTATTGTACTACGAGGCGCGTGGAAATAAAATGAAATGGAAGTAGCATAGTACAAAGCCGCGTAACACTACCTTAGCATAATGTTACGTTGATTTATACTTATTATAATTTTTAATACAGACAGAAAGACAAATTATTCCCATTTACATATTTACAAACGTCGCCTGCATCTTGGAAATGGTTAATCTGACCTCAGTTTGAATGTCTCGTAGTCTATAGTGTGTCTCCATGATCTACATTCAAATCTATATGTCTGTATTGTGTTAGCTGATCAATATACATGATGTAGTACTCACAAAGAAAAATATGGAAATCAGTCTAATACCATATCTTACAAGTTCCAATTCACAAATTAATTTATATTGTGCCTTTTCTATAACAAACCCTGAAGTTTTAACGTATAAATATGTGACACATTATCTGACAAAATAGACATTAAAATAAACAAGGTGTTTTTCAAGAAACAATTCATTGAGGAGTGTTTGGCAAACACGAAAAATTCCCCCTCCCCATAGGGACACTTGAGTCGTATATGGAAGGGGCGTTCAGGAATATACCCATGGTTCCACAGAGACATGCCAGTGAAAATATCCATAGAAACAGTCGGTCCATCACCATAGCAACATAATGCCAGTCGTTTGTTTCCTGAAAAGAGAGGGTCAAACGTGTCTATTTGTTTAACTAGAATGGCATCTAACCACTTATTGACAATCACTTCAAAAGCTACATCAACAAGATACAAAGACGTGCACAGATATAATATAAAGGAATTACTCAGCGTTTTCTGTCATTTTATGCACGTATGGCGTAAGTTAAAGCTAAAGATCAAAATTGACTTTACTATATAAAGTCTCTTGAAACCCTCTATGACTTATTGGCGAACAGTGCAGAGCCAGATAAGACTATGCGGATACGCTTGCTGATATGGATGTACATCGATCGCAAATGCCTTACGCAAAAGGCCGCTCGTATAGTCATAAACTTGTCTGAACAGTATAACACTAAGACATATTCACTGTATTCCGAAATGTCGTCTTATTAAACCACAACTGACTCATTATCAATGATCGCCTCGGTGATGCAACGATTAAAGCTCGAACTTTCGACTCGAGAGCGGGAGACCATGGATTGGTCTCTGGAAATGGAAGTAGCAGCTTCCTTCCTCGATGATCAGGGTTGCAGCGATAGCGTTACGACTGATAGTTTTGTCTCCGGATAATCTAATCTGTAATACTGGTAATTTACCCAGGACACGCTGCTACATGACCGAAATACTGTTGAAACCGGTGCGTGTTTAACAAACAAAGACTTAACATCCCTACATACCGACATTTCTTACTAACAAACAAAGACTTAACATCAAAGACAAAATCCCTACATACCGACATTTCTTGGTCTTCTCTCTGAAGGTGTTCAGCAATGTATTTCACGCCTTGCAGTGATTCTCTGATCTCTTCTGGATATTGGTCCAGATTGTCCTTAGCAGGTTCCGTTGATCCTCTCTTTCTCAAAGTTTCAAATATCTGTCTATCCTGGCAGTTTTGTTGAGTCAGTTCAACCGTTTCGTGATGTTCACACTCAGTGAAATCCCTCCCGTTCACCGATTTGATTTTTCTTTTCCTCTTTCTTTTCTTAGAACCCGGCCGCTGAATGCACAGGATTTTTGGTAATATCTCAGTGAACACCCGCTTCACCCAGGGAGACATAACATGCGTGGACGGTGACCGGAAATGGACACTTAGTGTATATACTGTCGTAAATATTGACATCGTCACTAGTACCATCGTAAACAGTAAATACTTGCCAATTAACGGAATTACTATTGAAGTTGGTGGATTTATATCTGATAATAACAGGAAGAACACGGTTAAAGCTAGCACAATTGAAATGGAGAGAGTGATCTTTTCCCCGGAGTCACTTGGTAGATAAAACACCAATATGGTCAAACCGGATATAGCAACGCAAGGCATGATGAGGTTTATTGTGTAGAAAAGAGTGCGTCGTCGGATTGTAATGTTAAACATAATGTCCGGCCATGGTTCTAGGCAACATGGGTAGAACTTCTCCATTCTTCTGGCAGTGACATTGATAATGTCCCATTCGACGTTCGGGTAGTACTCACAGAGGTCCACACCTAACGGTACCACGATCTGGTTGTCTATTGTGACGCCTCTGTCTTCCCAGATATGCCGCAAATCCAGCTGAAACAAAACGCAATAGTAAAGCAACAAAAACAATACCAATAAGTACGTAACTTGTTGCGTATCGTAATGTTAGATTCATCTTAAGCCTGACGATATTTCTCATTTTTTTCCATTTGACCCCTTTCGTTATTCGCTATTTTATATAAATATTTGATGTTCTTACTATGTGATATATTTGCGAACAATTTAAACCATGACGTGTTATAGGTTGAGCATTTATGCATTCTTTTTTTTGTCTACACTGGTCTCCTCTCTTTATACAATTCTCAGCAATATATTACTCTATACTGTCTACAATAACTTGACAACGACCAAGGGTAATGATACATGTTTCATGAAAACAGTTGGATGAACATTAAATGCAGTCAAACAACAAAAGACAACCCGGAACACAAGCTGGGGTAAAGTAAGAACAATCGATTGCGATAGAAAAAAGATAGTAAAACCACTTCATTGTCGTATGTGCCCCTAACAAAAAGGGGAGAGTATGATTTCGAATTACGTGTTTCACTTTATTCAAATATGGCTTGATCAGGAACACCATTAGGCTGTTAACCCTTTCCCGCATATAGACAATTTCTGACGCCTCTGCAGCAGACGTCTTTGGAAAACAATGTGACAAAAGTAGAAATTGCTCAACATGAGCAATTTCTCCATTTACCACAATGTTTTCAACTTTTTATAGTAATTACACCTTCATTTATAGAGATTTAATATATTTTGGACTGGATAATTTCAAAGTCGTCTGAAAAGGGTTAAACACAGGTATTGTAACATTTACAGTGTGAATCTGATAAATTGGGTTAATACAAGTGACGATCAAAACAGGTACGACACAGTAAAGTCTAATAATCTCGCAGACTTAGCAGAGCCATCGCCGTCCATGTGTTATTTAGTTATTGATGCACATTTGAAAAAAGAAATAATGATGGTTTTTTTTCTATTTTGAATGATAAATATTTGACTTTGTGAAAATTTCATGTTTATTGTAATTAATTGTATGTATTGTGTAATGTACATATTAGTATGATGTGTTTTTTTACTAGAAACTATGTGGTTAACGTCTATAAAATAGTGTATGTCTGTCTGTCTGTCTGTCTGTCTGATGTGAAATAGAAAAATCAATAAGACCTCAAATAGACAGACGCGGCTTCTTTGTATTTTATACCTTCATGCCGTCGTATGTCCACGAACTAAACTTCATAAAACATTCTTGTTGGTCAAACGGAAAGAACTCAACGTTGATTGGGCAATAGCTTTTATAAATGGCGGGAGGTTCCCATACAATTCGCCCGTTTGAATACACAGTCGCTTTCGTCAACAAGGTCACCACAAATGCACCATCAGCGCTGAAATACAAAGAAGTTACAGACCAAACTAGTTTGATTGATTTTGAAAATATTCAGGTTCATGAATTCAGATCTAACATGTCAGCAGTGCTCCTGGAAAACAAAGCTTAGCATATTTATAAATAGTCGAGATAACGATCCAATCCGATTCAGAATGCAATCATGAAAATATTTTGGAAAAGCGAGAAATTTCCCATTTTCTCAGAATGAGTTCAATTTAAAATTAATATTCCAAGTTCACAGATGGTTCATGTTTTTTGTTATCATATGTTGTCAAAGCAGGTACCCTTAAAATTTTAGAATATAAGGATTAGATAGTAGACTTTTGAAAACATTGTGGTAAAAGGATAAATTTTGTCTGGACGCTTTTAAAGTCGTCTGTCATACATTGGTTGTAATTTTGGTAAGGGATATAAATGATTGGGTATAATTATTGGAAATCTTAATTAGAAACTTTAGCTCAGACAACAATTTCCATCCACATGTTTCTGTTCTTCATCCATTTAATTGATACAAAATATCAATACAACTAACAATGGTATGGTAAGCAAAGAAGATGCAATTTGCTTCTGTGTTTTCTATGACAAGTGAAGCTTTTCTAACATGTATAAATACTTTAACGCATCTGTTACAGACGATCTATGAAAACATTTTTGCAAAAGAACAAATAACTCATAATGAATACTTTCTTCTAACGCCACAATGTTATTCTATTCTATAATTATAATGTCATGTATAGAGATTGTTTAATGTTTTGCTTTGATATTTACATACTCGTCTGCTGCCGACGTTGTAAGGTAATGAATGTCTTGGATTTGTATAAATTAGTCGAATTTATCAGATATCCCGATATTTGAACACAACAATCACATAACGACCGATTTCCAAATGCATTAAATTCAATTTCAAACAGTATTAAAGCAAACAAGGAGTATTAAATGCATTCTGCGTTTTATGTTTCATTTGCCGTTTCTATAATGGAACAAAACATGCACAACATATGCTTGTCTGTGTAGTTTAAATCATTTTTCCTTTCATTTTTATCATTTGAAATTCGGTTGTAGAATTAGAGCTCATTTTACGTCGTGCATAACTTAAGATTAACTTTACGTCGTGCCCAAAACAACCAGACTGGAAAATGAAAGGTGAACACGACAACGGTCAAGTCGACCATTAAACAATAAGCCCCAATCATTGCCGCTTGCCCACATACAAGAAACCTACTGCAGACGACTTTCAAATTATGGAAACGATCTGTAAACGAAAGTATAATCAGAAGAAAGATTTGAAAACAATGCTTTCCCAACAATTTATTTACAAGCGGTCTGCTCTAAATGCGTAATAAATCATCTGTTTCAAGGGGCGTGCGGAAACATAGACAGGAACGTGTTTGTCCACTCCACAAACCCAATACTTACTTATTGTATAAAAGAATATCGGGACGCCATAGTTCTTCCGACGGAATATGGGTTTTGTCGATGTCTTGAAACCTCTCCTCGTCTTTCCAGTTTAGTCTCAAATCAGTCCATTCCTAATCATATAATACATAATTAACCCTTTCCCACATTCAAGAAATCTGCAGCAGACGACTTTGAACATATTTTGACAACAAATAGAAAATCTCTATAATTGAATGGATAACCTATGACTAAAAGTGGAAAACATTGTGGCAAAAGTCACTATGTTTTCAAAAAGCCGTCTGCTGCAGAGGCGTCAGAAAGCGTCTATATGAGGGAAAGAGTTAACACTTTATCACAAACCGATCTTTTCTGACGCATCTGCAGCAGACGACGTTTGAAAGCAATGAGGCAAGAGGAGAAATTGCTCACAGTGAGCGTTACTTCCTGATACCGCAATGTTTTCAACTTTATTTAATATTTGCTCTTGCATTAAGACAGAGTTAACACACTTTTGGCTAAATGTCATCTGTTGCAGAGCTGTTGTATATGAGAAAGGCTTAAAAACTGAATGTTAATAATATCAAAGCGGTGATCAAGATTGATTGATTGATTGATTGATTGGGGTTTAACGCCGTTTTTAACAATTTTTCAGTCATATCACGGCGGCCCGTTCACCTACTCTTATGTTTCCTGGTTTTCGCACACCAGTACTCCACACAACAAACTTCCCAAGCAACTGGCTGCTTTTCCACATAGACTTAGCCCATTGGTGGAAGACGAATGACGCATGTCGCAACGAGTTTTGTCAAACGTCGGAAAGAAAGTTGGCCGAGCCGGGATTCGAACCCACAACCCCTGGATTGACAGCCCGCGTCGTTACCGACTGAGCTACTGGGACTCGACGGGTGATCAAGAATACCAGCCAAGTAGTCATAATTTTCACGCGTGGGAAAAGACCTGCCTGGCATCCATGCTCAAGGACAACATGGTCGCTGCTTTATGGAAGTTTCTTGAAATATTCTATGACTAATTGACGAACAGTGTAGAGCCGAATCAGGCTTCACCGATGCGCTGGCTGATCTAGATCAACACTTGTAGCGAATACATTACATTACGGTTTGTTTTCGCAGAGCGGCGTTCAAGCTACAAGGACTGTGAGTCAATACTAACCTATCACATTGGACGTTCGTGTTGGATGGTTCTTACAGTTGTCTTTACTCTTTCAGCGCCACAGGCAATATAGAGGTTTTTGCAAACAATGCAGATTCAGGTGAGTCAGCTCGTAACGAGCTGTCTCACCTGAAATCAGCATTGTTTGCCTTTTAGTTACCATAATAGTCCAAAACTTTCATAAATTGAGAAATGGACACACCCGATTTTGAACATGGAAGAGTCTACTTTAAACAATTCGGCGCTGAAAGAGTTAACAATCTGTTAGCCAAACAAAGTGGTCATTCTTCTGGTCAAGAATAAACAACCGTTAGGATAACATTAACGGTGCTATGTTCACCCCTGACATAACCGTTCGTGATCCGTTGGTGTTGACTCGTCCCGCGTAAAAAAACAACATTGTTGACTGTGCGTAAAGTACCGACCCGGATCCGCCTAAGCATGCCACGCAGGCTTACACGGATAGACACTTTTCGCCTCATGTGGATTTTTTGTTTCAGGAATCACTGCTCTATACATATATATCCCTGAGACGGAATGTGTCGGCCCGGATCAGTCTGCGCGGACAGCGCAGGCTGATCTGGTCGATATATTACGCAGATGCCATAATGTTGGTTTTCTCGCGGGACGTGGCAATTAGTTCAAATTGTACATGTACATACAAAGTACAGAGCTCTAGATAAGGGTTATTTTTCCTTACTTGACATTCAAATCATATGTTTTGGAGTACTCAAACGAATCGTCCCATTGAGACGATTCTTTTTAGTACCGACAACAAAGATTAGGTTGAGTAATAAGAGAAATATTGTGGGGGAAAGACCTGTTCACTCCTGCGAATGTACGTAACCGTTCTCTGTAGTTTTGCGGGATATTTTAAGAAACAGATGGAGAAATGATAAGATCCTGATCAGGCTGTGTGCGAAGGCGAATGGGAATGCTGATCTGGATCTTTGGTGATCACAAGGTTCCAAAGGTAGGGTTTCACGTGACGTTGTCCGTAAGATACTTACGTGCAGTAACCAGAGATTGGATGTTAATATTTGATTTTTCTCGGACTGAAAGAAACGAAGAGAAAGTTGTTAAATGTTTAATCATTGAAAAACCAGCATAAAAAATGCATCAAACGCGCGATCGACTCGTGACTCAGTATTCAGATCAAAAGAACAATTTTCATCAAAAGATGGTATACGGGTAATTGCCATGTTTGCTAGCCAAAGAGTCGTTGTTGCATGACATTTCTTTGACGGAATTGTTACATTTCCAAACAGTCTGATACCATACTTCGAATTGTCTGAATGTTCAGATATTTTGAATTTCGAAAGAGTCTAAGAAAACAGACATAGACTCAACATTTATATATCATATTCATACTACACATGAACTAAAAACGAAATGTGCAAACCATATTTCTATATCAAGATCAGGCTGCATAATCATGCAGTTTAATATCGACCTACATTGTTCGTTACTCATTCATAAATAAGACAAGATAATCGTTAAACGTGATCAGGGGCGTAGCTTTGCAATACTCTATGTGTAGGCCGTCTCGTGAGAAAATCAACATTGTGGACTCTTCGTAAAGTATTGGTCCGGATCAGCCTAAGCATGCCACACAGGCCTAAATCGTATAGACACTTTTCGCCTCCTGTGGATCTTCTGTTTCATGAATAACTACTCTATACATCTATCCCCCTAAGACGGAATGTGTCGGCCGGATCAGTCTGCGCGGACAGCGCAGGCTGATCTGGTCGATACATTACGCAGATGTCTATCGCCGCTGCTGCATTTTGGGGCATTTTGAGAGCAAATGTGTAGGCACGTGCCTACAGTGCCTAAAGGGAGCTACGCCCCTGGTGATGATACCAGTTATAGCGCTTAAGCAGGATAATGGTTACTCTGGCAATTTGCTTGAGAGTTTCTATACTAGTGGATATATATTAAGATTTATCTTGAAAATATATCAACCATTTCCATTAACTGTATTAATTGAAGTCAAGGGTAGTCCTTACTGAACTACATAGCCTTTCATAATATAGTGTTTATGAGTTTTCGTATACAAAGCGTTGATCAGTTGTGATGCTATCTCCACAAACCGAGCATCAAGCAGCCAAGGTGATAACTCTTTATTACCATTCAAAATATCTATTGTTTCACCCGACGGATGGTCGAACCCTGGTACATTTTTCCCGAAGAGGGTCGTTTATAGGATAAATAATCTAAGCACATAACAAACAAAAACCTTTCAGATTTTGGTTTTGACGTGTGCGTGCTTGTCTAACGTAACATTCCGTTCGAGTTAATTTCCGTCATTCTTACATGAAACATTCACTAATGTAATAATAAATAATTTCCGCAGAGTGAGGGAATATTTAACGGAATCACGAAATATAAAATTTGAGCCGCGTACGGTGAATTCGGGTCATAGTCAATCTCCGATGTAGTCATGTGCGTACATCTAGAGGAACTACACTGGGTGTTTTGCCAGAATTATGTGATTATATCGTTAAAACACGAACCGGACAGTGAATAATATGTCGAAACCGTGTACATTCCCAGACTCACTCATAGAGTCTCTGATATTGACAGAAGGAAAACAATCCAAAAGCGCCAGTCGCGGTTTTATTAGTAAATAACCTGTTTATTGAAGTTATCAAAGACTCCCATGGAATCTTACCCCTCTCTGGAATATTTCAATTTGCTTTATATCTATAGCTATTGACCTTAATTGTTCTTTCCGCCTTTCAATTTTGCTTGTTTATGTCACGTTCGATAAAAATGCCTGACGGACACTCATTGAATTGACACAAGCACATGTTTTAGTATCATGCAGTTCTCGTTTTTAGCCATTAAGATTTTTGAAAAGAAGACTGTTCCATGTTCAGGATTTGGCGACTTTTAATGTACGAGATTCGTGTTATTTTGATATCTGAAATGCGAACAATACTTATTTAAGCTGAAGTAGCTCGTGACGAGGAGTCTTGCGTGGATATACATTGTTTGCAAACAAACTCAATATTGCCATTTGCTTTGAGATAGTTCAATGAAAGCAAGCGATTAAATAATATTTTTAAAACAGACAAATGTGAGTTTAATATAAAACATGGTACTTTGATGTTACAATACACCAAAAGAATCCTTCTTTGTTTCCATGTAAATCGACCAGTTTCAGTCCTCAATTGTCACACTTTCTAAGCGTTTCTCATGTAGAACATCATATATCATTGAAAAGATTTACCTTCCAGCTTTAAAACAATCCAAAGAAAATGTGGGTTCATGCATTATGCAAGAAAGAACTCACCAGGCGAAAATGGTAACCGTCATTTTGGACCAAATCGGGCCCGGACAAAACTGGTGTTTAGCATTCTCTACTTTCACTTTCAAACAAGGTCAAAATACTAAAAGTGATCAAATCAATCATTTCCAGTGCATCCTAGACACATTCACATTTGCATTTAAAATCAATGTCATATATTCAATACATTCTGGTGATGGTATACACTCAATTCTACTCAAACAAATGTTTTTTTAGGGACTATACATTTAGTAGATCAGCAAGTCAGCGGATGTATTTAGCGTAATTTGACCTTTGAAACATATCGAGGAAGTATGAAACTAGTCATTTTCAATACAATTATGCTTACATTGCAATATTAGGCCACCTGCCGGCCCTAAATACAATATTTTGCATTCAAAAGTTGTAGATAATATTATAAGAAAGCATATGAACATACATTTATGACATGTTATATTTAGAATTGTTATATCAATAGCAACGACTTTTGTAATTCAAATGCATTAACCAATCAAAGTACTCAGGAGTACTGAAAGTCGGGTTCACATGAAAACCTCAAAGATTAAATCAATTCAAAGATGTTGAAAGTACAAAGAAAACATTGATAGTGGTGTATGAAGGGTCAATATTATGTTAATTTTATTTTGTTTACACACTAAATCTATATAACCTAAAAAAGAAACTGTTCTTAATTAATAGAAATGTATATTGAATTTGTTTGGGATTTTAAGCATTAAAATCTTCAAATCAGGAAATAGAAAATGCGCGAAAGTATCAACTTCAAGAGCCTTTAACCTGTACATTTTACAAAGAAATGTTTCTGTGTTTACATACGCCGTAAATCCATGCATAGAAGAAAGTGGATATAGCTTTACTCCGCTGAATGAATTATAATTGCCTATGTGTTTGAGTGCCTTTGTAAATGTAACTTATAGTGGAAAACATAATGGATATTTTTCGGAGCGATATTTATTTGTCCATGGGGGAAAGCAAAATCAAGGCTTGAAATCGGATCCTTTCGCTAATACTGAGAATGATTACAGTCACTTATGTGACTCGAGTGTCTCGGGTGTCTCCGGCCATCTCACAGAAAAAAAACGAGTTTCGTTTAACATGCAAACATATCTATTGAACCAAAACCATAAATAGTTGTGTTTCAAGAGGAATGTTTTCAACAGTAACTGCGTTATTATGAAGTTATTCACACATGACATTTGCATATTTTGAGTATACAATAAGAAATGGTGAACTTTTTTACAGCGCGCAAACGTTTTTTGGACGGTTAACATCCGTTAAAATCGCTTCGGCCGCAATAGTCCGGGTAAAATTGTTTCGCATTTGAACCCGACTAAAAACCGAGAAAATGAGAAAATGCTGCCCGAATCCATGGAGTAATGATCACACCCGTTATCCGAATACACTGAACGCGGATTGGTGTCACAAACACGGATATCGAGGGAATGGAGGACAAAACGGTGAGTAAACAATTAGGTCCATTATTTAGAAATGATAAATTCTAGCTTAATCCGAATAATGTATGCTTAAAGATAAATAACTGTGTCACGCACAGACGAAGTTTTGGATTAAATTGCTCTCTTGAAAGAAAAGTAGTATATCTAAAAAGGTTGTATTGCAATAGTTTTGGTTACATTTTGTGTTTTAAAGTAGTATTATCAAAATTAATACGAGTTTTCATCTCTATTAATGTGATTATCATGTCGAGTAAACATTTACTCTATCATATGTTTAAGTTACAGTGTGTAAAATTGATTAATGATTGTAAAATATAAATATTTTTTTTAGGGCAAGGGTGTCATTATTTGGACACGATAAGAAAGGTATCCAGAACACTACTGAACGCGGATCTAATAATTTCTCAGGCCACAACATTCTCCGCTTTCAGAACTTCAATTTACAGCATTTCTTTGTGTGTTGTTTTTAATGAAATTTTGAATGGTAAGATCAAATTTATTATTTAGTAGCAAATTAATAACGAATACTCACTTATCTTTTCCAGATAAGGTGATTCAAGTATGGAACATTTCATGTGTTATCACTGCAAACAAAAGCAGTCGACAATGGTTGAAATTGACCACTGCATCATTACACACACAGACAGTGACATGACATACAGATAATTGGCGCTCGACGACCAAGCTGGTATGTTTGAATAGTGAAAAGCAAACAAAAATACACAAAAGTATCAAGAAATTGAAAAGATTAGTAATAGCATTGATGTCCGGGGTCCAAAGGTTATATTTAGATCAAGGGTCCAAGAAGACGAAACTTAATACTCCTGTATTAAACCATTTATGTCAAGACACACAGATACCAATAAATATGACAATCAGTTCATTCGAATGTTTTTAAACGGTTCTTTATTACAAGAGAGGAAATACATTTTTATGTTAACGGGTTTTGTACGTTAAGACATATCAATATATTTACACTTAGGTTTTAGACGTTCACGCTTCCAACAAAAACTAAGGCAACCATTAATTGTTCGATCACAAAGACTTGGATTTTGCTATTTTGGTATCTGCTATAGCGTTAATTCTGACAGTGTGCGTAAATATCCTGGAAAAACATTGATGTCATTAACTTATAATGATGCGAAAAAACCTTGCCAGATAAAGACACTAAAAACACACAAGCGCAGTTTGTCACGATTAAGTCTACCTGATACCAGCTCATGGGGAACAGGGTGTACATGTAAGACAGTTTCATGATATGGACGACTCAACAATTCTGGCCATCATCGAAGAGGTTTAATGGATTTGCCGGACTTGTAGATATCAAATATGTAAGTGAACTATAAATGCTAGATTGATAAAACATATTCAGAACAATATCTGGTGGAGTCAAACCAATAGAGATACCTTGCCATATAGAGGATATTCCTGTTCTTGTTAGTAACACACTTTGGCGCATCTGAACGTTAACAACAATGGAAAGCATTGTAGAAATAAAGAAATTGCTTGTAACGAGCAGTTTGTTATCATTTAACAATGCTTGACACTTCGTCATTAAAGTCTTCAACATATGATATGTGAGGCAAAATGCCTTTCTTAGGGCGGTTACACTCCACAGAGATAATGCATGTAAATGGCATACATTTTGAATAAAGAAAGAACCATTTATCTGAAGTTATTTTTAACAAGACATTAAAACATTCTACCTGAATTTGTGTTATTAAATAAATTATCTAATAATAAAAATACATAGTCATTCTTATGATGATGCCTGCATCATATCGTACATATAACAGCCAATTAATCAAAAATGGAATGTTATAAACATGTCAATTACAAACGGCTTATCCGTATTACAGTCATGGAACAGACCGTTCTAGTGATTTGCAAAGTATAAGGATGGTAATGTACCACAGCGATAATGTTGACATGGTGTGTAACGAATTCGTTCGGGCTGATGGCTTCGCAGGTGACGGTTCAAACTGTTTTTCAACTTATACTGTTTCCCACATTGTTAACAAACATAAGTGTCCGAATTCAACTTCAACAGCAAAAACATCAATTTGGATATCTGTATCGCTTACACTCATAGCTGAAAAATAAATGGTATGGTATTTAACACTTGAAATGGGTCATTTGCCTGTGTAGTTCAACACACGATTTGTATAAATATAAGGTACGTTTCATTGAAGAATGGTCTAAACTAGTGTAGTATTTACAAGCCAAAGTGTGTAAACAACATCAAAATAATGATATGATTTCCGCGTTTGTTGCACCTAAAATCCGATTCCCGCGTGGCTTTGCTTGGATTTTATCCGACGTATGCAGTGGCCACATTACAATACCCTTATGTCAAAAAAACAGAAATGTACATTAAATTCTTTGTTTTTCAAGCTGTAATTAAGACAGATGATGCATTAATGTTTATTAGACAGAAATATGACCTTTGTAGAGTTCCAATAAATACATCCTTTTAATCAACAAAGTTCAACAGGCGATGTTTACCGAAAAATATGATAAAACAAACTTTATAGGATATATTTAATACTTTCTAGGCGGTGATTTAACCCAGAATTTCACAATGGACTGTCACGTTTATATATCTTGAACCAACAATTGTTTTAAGTTAAGATTGAACTGACATTTTTGGAAAACTGACTAAATGAGTACTCACCAGTTTTAGTTCTCTTCCCGCGATATCCGCGTTTGTGACACCAATCCGCGTTCAGTGTATTCGGATAACGGGTGTGATGATGGAGTCGAACGGTTCAAATCAAATATCCGAAATATTACTGTGATCTGAATATCGTATTCATAAATTTACTCGCCTGTAGTGCTTACATTTCTTGTGTAAAAGTCCAACACAGTTATGGAGTGAATAAGACCTTTATTATCTGACTGTGTTAAACACGTATTAGGAAATCGCCATTTTAAAGGGCATGAGGTTATTAAATATATGAAGATTGTTAACAAATGCAGAAGTTAACAATTTGTTTGATACTAACATGTTAAATATATCATGAAATGTCTTCATTATTTCCCTTTTTATATTTATATTGTTCAATAATTAAGCATTCGATAAACAACGAAAGGGACGCCCCATAAAATGTATAAGCTTTTTAAGCTTCTGTTCTAATCTTCAACTTTTGAAGTATATGTTGTTTATATATGATTCATATTATGGCTCTTCAGAAATACTCGAGTGGTGAAAACTTTGGTGAGACTGTGCGTAGACTGGGCATCGACTGTGCGTAGACTGTGCGTAGACTGTACGTAGACTGTGCGTAGACTGGGCGTATACTTTGCGTATACTTTGCGTAGACTGTGCGAAGACTGTTTGTAGATTGTGCGTAGACTGTGCGTAGACTGTGCGTAGACTGTGCGTAGACTGTGCGTAGACTGTGCGTAGAGAATGTGCGTAGACTGTGCGTAGACTGTGGATAGACTGTGCGTAGACTGTGCGTAGACATTGCGTGGCATTGCGTGAACAAAAGTACTGCCACAATATGTTCAATATTCGTCTGATTTAGAGGCGTCAAAAAGCGTCTGTATGTGGTAACGTGTGTGTGTTGGGGGGGGGGGGGGGGGGGTTAAACACATAGCTTTCCAGTGACAGATAATTTTAACGAGCTTTGTTAATGAATACTAATGATGATTGACGGTTGCATTTTCTGTCTGTCTTACGTTGAATTATTTAAATTGTATTAATCGTGATTGACATGATTTTAGAACCATAACATTGTCATGACAAGATGCCGATCATCCGGAATAAAAACAAAACAATATGGGTTATTGGAAAATCATTCTTCTGGTGTTTTTTTAATTAATGACAATCGCAATGCAACGTAGCCCGTATCAAAGACGTCCTTTTGAACCACATAGAGTAATTATTTATAGTATCACGGTCCTGTTTGTTTGTTTTCAAAATTGTCTCAAACAAATAAATCATAACGGTCACTACTATTATTCATTTCCGTATTATGTTAGGCATGATTTTAAATTGAAGTACGAGAAAGTGTGCACAATCGACCAAACATGGCCTTCATTGTTCATTACTCGTGTATCACTGTGCAGCAAGTACTACGCAATACTTGTGTAAGATTCTATCAAAAGCTAATGGTGATGATACCAGTTTCCGTGGAATAAGGATTAAAATACATACAACAATTCTGCAGCAGACGACTTTGAACATATTTTGTCAAAAAAAAGAAAATCTCTATAATTGAATGGATAACCTATGACTAAAAGTGGAAAACATTGTGACCAAAGGAGAAATTGCTCGTTTCTTTTGTCACTATGTTTTCTAAAAGCCGTCTGCTGCAGAGGCGTCAGAAAGCGTCTATATGAAGGAAATGGTAATTGAAAGACGTGCTCCCGTGACAGAGTAAAGGTATAATCACGTTATTGACGGTATTCGCAGGGAGACAGAAAACACGCGAAGACTCGCGAGAAATTAGGAGACTTGTTTGTCAAGTGATTGCTGTCAAAGCACGCACGACAACCAACAAGGAAACAACGACCTTAAGTCGTTAGACGATTAAGTCTAACCTGTCTGAACGTCGTGTTCACAATTAACAACAGAACTTAAGAACGAATGTCAGTTACGACCAATGTAGCTTTATCGGGATTTGCACTATTCGCCAATAAGAACATAGGGATTTAATAAACTTCTAAACTTCTGAAAGTATACATTCATTTTTTTAAGCAGCGAATTAGTAATGCTTACCCCACAATGCTGAGCGCTAAGGAAGCAAGCTATCGCTGCATGCAGCAGTGTATTCAAGAAATTTCCAGGTTTCGAAACAATAATGGTACTCAGCAATATTTACCAGATCCTGCCCTTTGTGTACATATGTACATTTATCACATAAAGCCCTCACTGCGAGTGTCAACAATCAAGCAAATATGATATGACACTACTAGTTTGGTTTCTAAGTCTTTGTTGCAACGCGGAAACCAAACTATGAAAATGACGTTACGTCAGCGGTTTGACGTTATAACGTTATCACTTTGGCGCCAAAACCGGCACATTTCATGTAGAAATCATCATGGTAAATGTACATTTATTTCGAAATACGCCTCATAAATCACTTTATGTTATAAATAAATATCTTATTCGTATTTATTTAATATCACGTTTAATAAACTGTCTAACTAAGCTGAATATGACGCTCGCCAAGGCTCGCGGTATATCATGTTAGTAAACCCATTTATTAAAAGTGATAATAAATTGACACTCGTGTAATATCCTCTATGTAAATGATGATCATAGCGGTTCAGGTGTTTTAATACATAATGTGATTCGTTATGTGAAAACACTCGTATGGTTAGATAATGATACGTACGCAAGCCATAGTGGATGCCAGTGATGCAGTGGTAGAGTGTCGACCTCTCGTACCAAATGTCACGTGTTTGAATCTCGTAATGAGCGGCTTCTGCCCTCGGGAATTTTCCACACAAACGGCGCGAGTACTGGTTGATAAGTCTCATGGAAGCATTGAGTGTGATTAATATGAGATAAATGCTTGTGTCGCAATCGATGTCAAATAAATCAGTTTTAACTAATTAAATAAGCCATAATAATATTTTTCAAGTAATACATTATATTATCGTTTGCCAGAAGTAGGCTAATAGTAAGGAACAACTTTTTTTCTCGTTCAATCTGAACTCTACTTTGTATTCTACATTAACCTTTTCATCGGCTTGGTTCTAATGGATACCCCTTCTCCATTTGATGTATACCCATTTTATCTACCCATATCAATGGCGCTAAACTGACATTTCCTATCAATAATTAGAAACACAAAACCACCAGATCAGATTGCATGAAAGTGAATGAAGACCTTGTTCAGTGCTGTTGAAATAAAAGCCCATACACGAGCGACTTTTCAATATTTCAGGACATTAAGCATACTGTAGAGTAAAGGATTATCGGTTCATCTTGACAAGTTGGAAACCGCTTGAAGACTTCTACAACCGGCCAACGTTATCTGTTATCAAACTCGAGTGTCAGGATAGACCGACAGATGGCGCAGGGCCAGATCATGTTTAACATACAAATAATTTGGAAACCTACAGAGCTAGTATAGAAATATGTCTAGTTGTACATGTGTTGTACCCTTTTTCAAGACGGGCAAAAAATCCAAAAAAATCAGACGTGTACAAAACAACTTGCATACAAACATAATTATAAATAATATATATGAATAATATTCACGTATAGATGTTTTAAAACCATAATGGTTTATGTTTTTATTGATGTATATTTGTTTTGCGATTGAGAAAATATCAGGAATATGATCCATGGCTAGCGATTGGATGTCTTAGCGACTCTCCCCCTCTGACGCCATTTACATTATGTTGGGGTTTTATGCCGCTTTCGACAGATAAGGTCATATCGCACCGAACAGGAACAACGTTATTGGTCTCACACAGTATATCGAGGGCTTGGCGTGAAACGGTTGTAACTAAAAACCTATTTTGAAAACCCTGGTTTAGGGGCAATTTTGACCCCTCGATATGCACATCTAAAAAATCTATTTACGTTATTAAACCAATACAATCCCATCAGCCTGCTGGATCTCAAGAATTGCATGTATATCCATAGTTCTGACCCATTTAGCCGGCTCTTACGTTTCAATCGTTGGTTAGAATGTGGATGCCATTCTTTTTGAGCGTCCCAAGCTGCAGGGGAGTGCAATGTTCGCCAAGTCTATACTTACAAATTAGATTTTAGGTCGTTCTTTCAAACTTACTGGGTAGTCTTTCCTGTGAAATTACAAATGGTTAAACGAACAGCCTATACCATAACTAGATAATAATGAATGTGCGGATTGTCTTTATTGATCGCAAATTTTGTTTAAAGGCATGCACTGCATGATGAAAAAAATGATAAACAAATTAGCATTTCCACGAGAAAACCAACATTATGGACTAATGTATCGACCCAGACCAGCCTGCGCAATCCGCGCAGGATAAAAAACGGCCTACACATTCCGTTTCATAGAGGTATAGAGAATTATATTACATATTATTGTATATATTACATCCAGAATCAACAGGAGGCGAAAAGTGTCTTTTTAGGCTGATCAAGGTCGATATTTTACGCATACTCCACACTGTTGGTTTTCTCGTGGAACGGCTCAAATGATTTCAACAGTCGTGAATCGCAGGATAAGACAAACAATAAGGGTCAAACCATTGGAATCTAACCGAATCACATTTTCGACTAGCTGAACCCGAAACTGTCAACTGTACTCTACACTCGGTATCTGTGCCCACGTATCTAATTAATTGTAAACAAATACTCTCTCAGCATTGACCAATCAGAACTCTTGTCTTGAGTACATGGTTCAATTCTGATCACGTGTAGTGTTCTCAGAGTTGTATGGTTTCGGGGCCAAGAGTAGAGTCTATAAAGTCTGCTCATAACCGCAGAATCTACGAATCCCTTCAGAATATTGAAGTTAACCGCTAAACATTGAAACTCCGACGGGATTGCAAGTATATATAGACTGATCCGATTCTTCCTCTAAAAAACTATAAATCTCCAAAAACCCTTCTCCATGTTCATCATCAATTCAAAAGCAAGGCTTTCGATTGGTCTATTTCGAGAGTGAATAAGCATCTGACCAATGAGATAATTCAGCTTAAATGTCCGATCACAGAGTACTAGTATACAGAGAACTCGATATCTCGAAGTAGAAAGGGACGCATAAATTACTTCGAGTTATAGCTTGGTTCCAGTTATCATACGAATATGCTAAATTCATTTATATAGTTTCGGCTTTGTAATTCACTTATACTTCATTGTTTATTATATAAAGCAATCCAGTGATAAAATCATATCAAAATCAAAGCGCCGAAGGCACTGAGTGGCGATCGTGTAGAAAATCCTGCAAAGTAACAAGCAGTATCTCGGTGTAGGCGTTGCGGTTATCAATAAAAGTGCACTCTGGTGCGGGTAAATTTGAGTAAAGCTCCATCATTTGACAGTAGAATAATGTTAGTTTGCCAGAAAAAGTTTGTCTTGGTGATATTTAAGTTACGGTTTAAAATGGGTCCTGCTTTGTTCAAAATAAGGACATACCAAATTTAAGAAAAATTTAGTTGGAACTCGATAGCTTTACGTAATATGTTTGGGTTATCACATGTTTATCACCAGGTCGCTAGGCTATATGGAAATAAAATATTGTGTACACTTTAGAGACCACATTACAGGTCTGAATTTTGTGCAAGAAACACCACCTCATCATGGTGAACTTTTGTGCCAACTTTCTTAGAAATCCTAGTATGCATGATTAAGATGCGGGTCAGACAGACAGACTCATGGACACACGGACACACTCACCGAACCGCCATTGTGACAGCTATATGTCGAGCTCACCAAAATCAGACTCGACAAAAAGTTATTTCAGACAGTAAAATGGTTATCAACAGTCATTAAACAACAGGCTACTGAACAACCTATTCCAACATTCAACAAATTTGCAAAGGAAGAGCTGCTCCTATTTATACATTTATTGTAGCATTATATGCTATAATGTGTTTCCTGGCTTTCTCACACCAGTAGTGACTACTCCACAAAAAATTCTTTCTAAGCAACTGGCTGCTTTATTACAAAGACTGTTAGCCCATTGTTAGAAGACAAATGCCGCTTGTCACAGTGACCTTTGTCAAACGTCGGAAAGAATGTTGGCCGTGCTAGGGTGGACAAATCATATCAAACTAAATTTCACTAATTAAGGGAATATAGCTCTGGCATAACTGGAGAAAGTTTGAAATTGAAATCCCTGAAATTATTCTCATATACAGTCACACCTGTGCTAAAGTCAACCATAATACCCTGTTTATAGCAACCAATTTTTTATCTCTCAATTACTCATTTTATGCACAAATGACCCTGTAATTAAGCCTTTCCCAAATACAGGCGCTTTCTGACGCCTCTGCAGCAGACAACTTTTGAAAACGAGCAATTTTTCTTTTGCCACAATGTTTTCAATTCTTTTTAGTAATTACCTACATTTATAGAGCTTTTCCGTGTTTTTGCCTAGATATTCCCAAAAGCATCTGCTGCAGATGTGTTGTATGTGGTAAAGGGTTAAACACCACCTGATTTTTCTCTGCCCATGGATGGTCTTTAAAAACAGGTCTGCTCAAGTAAGAAGGGAACATGTTGAGTGGAACTTCTCATTCTTAAACCTTCCCCACATACAGACGCTTTCTGACGAGAAGCCGGTTTATTACTTTTATTAGAAGGTTTCGTATGCATGAGAATTTCGGCACAAGCTTGCACAAGCAGGTGATGCCTGCTTCTTCTTCTCAAATGTATTGGCCGAGCATCTAGTGTCATGATCTTTAAAGAAGCAAATCTAGTGAAAAGCTGCTTTATTTTTTGTCTCGTAGTATTAATTACAGTTAATTTCAATTATATAAACTATTTTAAGAAAACATCTCAGCAACTCTTTATTACTTCCGATTGAATCAAAATATTTTCGATTTATCTCCAACTCGGTTACAAAATATAACTTTATAGAAGGATTTTACTTCGAAAAGTGTCAAATAAATGTATTTGTACTATATTCAACATAGAATCTAAGAATAATGTAATGATTTATGAATAACCTACCTTTATATCAAAATTATTTGCCCGACGGTCGGTTCCAGTTTGGTAAGCTATTTATAGGACATTTTGGAATTTCCAGACTCATACGTCATACTTTGCATGGCTGATAAAACGCGCAATGATATTTATTATCTGCCCAAACATGAAGAATGCTAATATTTACATATTTTAACTCAATGTAGATCGTAAGCTTGATACATCTCAAATCTTAGTATCAATCCAGTGCCAACTAAACGTCGGGTGACCTAAAGGGCACCTGCTTACTGCGCCACTCCTCAATGGGCGCATGTCTCGCGCAATAATATTCTTTGTCTCCAGACACGAAGAAGGCTAATGTTTACATTTTTTAACTCAATTCTATCTTAGTTCGATAATTCTAAAATCTTAGTATCAATCTTGTACCAATATAGCACTGACATTATTATTGTTAACCATGTCTCAGCAGAAATGATGGAACTATTTTGCGGTAAACGTTTTGCATTAAGCATTTCTGACGTACAGCCGAAATCTCGCTATATATTGTTCTACTTGTGTCATAGTACAGTGGCTATTGTTACATGTACCACAATCGCCACAAAAACAACACATCAGCAGCAGAAATGCTGCTATGCTGTTTTTTATAAAAGACAGCTCCGTTTCAAGAATTGGTTCGAAGTAAACGGTATAATCGAATTATCACATGAGCCGTCCCATTAGAAAACCAACATTAATGACTCTGCGTAAAGTATCGACCCGGATCAGCCTAACCATGCCGTGCAGGCTAACCCGGACTTCCTGTTTCGCCTCCTGTGGATTTTCTGTTTCAGGAATCATTACTCTATACTTCAATCCCCCTAGGCCTGAGACGGAATGTGTCAGCCCGGATTAACCTGCGCAGACTGATCTGGGTCGATACATTACGCAGAGGCCATTATGTTGGTTTTCTCGTGGAACGGCTCACATGTTCGAGTTATCGCGGGTCTACTGTAGTTTATAGCATCGGAGCTTGCAATTACAATGCGATTTGTTTTCTCCCGCAGTGCCTTTATCAATGATGTTACCGGATACAATGTATGTTACGAAAAACAAGATCTATCAATTTGCACCGTACTTACGACATGGTAATCACCAACCGGTGGAATTTCGTGAGATAGTATCTCAAATACACAACACGTTTTCATGTTTTCCTTACGCTCGTTTGATGAGCACATCTTAGACTGTTTAATGTTAAACAAGGCCCATCATTTAAATAAAATGATAATCTGCTCCGATGAAATGTTCATGTCAAACATTTTGTAAATCTATTAGCAGTTCTCGTAGATCAGATCAAGACACAACGCGTAAACATACCTCTGACATTATAAGATAAACACAATTTTATAAAGCATTTGAAAAATGTAACAATGCTCCATTCATTGCATTGAATTACCCTTTCCCATATATATTTACATAATTTGCAGCAGACAACTTTTAGAATATCTAGGCGAAAATATGAAAAATCTCTTTAAAAAAAATAAAAAAATTGCAAATTGCATGCTAACCAATGCATCATCGCAATGGAAATTTTATTTTAATTGAGTTTACGCCGTTTCCGACATTATTTCAGTTATTTCAGGATGACAGATAACTTATTGGTGATCCCTGTGTGAACAAATCAGAACTAGACTAAGAAAAGTTCCTTGTCCATTGGCATTCTTCCATAACCACCGCTTGTCAAATGGCACTTTTCCATAACCACCGCTTGTCCAATGGCACTCTTCCATAACCACCGCTTGTCCAATGGCATTCTTCCATAACCACCGCTTGTCCAATGGCACTCTTCCATAACCACCGCATGTCAAATGGCATTCTTTCATAACCACCGCGTGTCCAATGGCATTCTTCCATAACCACGGCTTGTCCAATGGCACTCTTCCATAACCACCGCTTGTCAAATGGCATTCTTCCATAACCACCGCTTGTCCAATGGCACTCTTCCATAACCACCGCTTGTCCAATGGCATTCCTCCATAACCACCGCTTGTCCAATGGCATTCTTCCATAACCACCGCTTGTCCAATGGCACTCTTCCATAACCACCGCATGTCCAATGGCATACTTTCATAACCACCGCGTGTCCAATGGCATTCTTTCATAACCACCGCTTGTCCAATGGCACTCTTCCATAACCACCGCTTGTCCAATGGCATTCTTCCATAACCACGGCTTGTCCAATGGCACTCTTCCATAACCACCGCTTGTCAAATGGCATTCTTCCATAACCACCTCTTGTCCAATGGCACTCTTCCATAACCACCGCTTGTCCAATGGCATTCTTCCATAACCACCGCTTGTCCAATGGCACTCTTCCATAACCACCGCTTGTCCAATAGCACTCTTCCGTAACCACCGCTTGTCCATTGGCACTCTTCCATAACCACCACTTGTCCAATGGCATTCTTCCATAACCACCGCTTGTCCAATGGCACTCTTCCATAACCACCGCTTGTCCAATGGCATTCTTCCATAACCACCGCTTGTCCAATGGCACTCTTCCATAACCACCGCTTGTCCAATGGCACTCTTCCATAGCCACCGCTTGTCCAATGGCATTCTTCCATAACCACCACTTGTCCAATGGCACTCTTCCATAACCACCGCTTGTCCAATGACACTGTTCCATAACCACCGCTTTTCAAATGGCATTCTTCCATAACCACCGCTTGTCAAATGGCACTCTTCCATAACCACCGTTTGTCCAATGGCACTCTTCCATAACCACCGCTTGTCCAATGGCACTCTTCCATAACCACCGCTTGTCCAATGGCACTCTTCCATAACCACCGCTTGTCCAATGGCATCCTTCCATAACCACCGTGTGTCCAATGGCACTCTTCCATAACCACCGCTTGTCCAATGGCACTCTTCCATAACCACCGCTTGTCCAATGGCATTCTTCCATAACCACCGATTGTCCAATGGCACTCTTCCATAACCACCGCTTGTCCAATGGCACTCTTCCATAACCACCGAAAGCGGGGATCCAACTCGGAGATGTCTGTATCAGTACAAAATGCATTCCTCACATAAGCATTTAGAAAGAAACAAAAGTATCCACGATACATCCAACTGATCTTTATAACATTGTCCATCGTTCTCTACAACTCTGTATGTACCTCCCTGGACCTATTACATGTTTGCCTCTGATTGACGCACGTGCATCACGGGCTATACAAACCAGCACACTGCACTCATGAGGACTGCGAAATCTTAAGAAAGATGATGCTGGTAACACCTTTCAAACGAGATGAGCCCGACTACACGTTGCCATTTCTGAACAGAGTAGAACTTTCTAGGTCTAATCAAAATATACAAAAGCTGACAAAACCTACAAAAAGCTTGTGTTGGTAATATATGAACAGTGAAGATCCGGTTCTGGAGGTTGTTCACAAAATATATCAAAACTCGACCCTGCTTACTTGATATCGTACATGGCAGAATGAAACATATACTGTAATAGCTTTGACGATGTGATGGGGATATTTAAAATCTGCATTCACACATTTTTATATATTTACAAAAGCATACAAGTAAAAGTGATGTATTTTATTTCTCATTCAAATAATTTTGCATAATTAGTTTATATTTCATATTGTTTTAAATATACTTATAACTTACATCATCTATTATTAAATATTCATTTAACCTTGAACCCGATCATCATTTTCCTAGACACAATTATAACACCAGAAAAAAACGTGATGCATAGCAAAGAATAGTATGGGGAAAGGAGGAAGTGCTAGTTGTAAGCAGCTTCGACCGACCGTTGTCCCATCTCCTGATCAGGCAACAATTGTAAAGTAATATGAGCCGTCCCGCGAGAAAACCAACATTATGGCCTCTGCGTAATGTATCCATCCAGATCGGCCTGCGCAGTCCGGGCAGACTGATCTGGGCCGACATATTCCGTCTTAGAGGGATAGAGGTATTGCGTAATGATTCCTGAAACAGAAAATCCGCAGGAGGCAAAAGGTGTATATCCGGGTAAGCCTGCGCGGCATGCTTATGCTGATCAGGGTCGATACTTTACGCAGAGTCCACAATGTTGGTTTTCTCGCGGAACGGCTCATATCAATATATCTGCGTAATGTATCGACCAGATCAGCCTGCGCTGTCCGCGCAGACTGATCCGGCCGACACATTCCGTCTAAGGGGGGATAGATAGAGTAGTGATTCCTGAAACAGAAAATCCACAGGAGGCGAAAAGTGTATGTCCGGGTTAGCCTGCGCGGCATGCTTAGGCTGATCCGGGTCGATACTTTACGCAGAGTCCACAATGTTGGTTTTCTCGCGGAACGGCTCATATGCCGATTTGGACCACAGGTCCAAGTATCGAAAGAGATAGCAGTTTTAAGTGTAACACAAATAATGCTTAAATTATGTTTCCACATCCAACTCTTATGATACTGGTATCTACGATTCGGACGAATTGTATATTTAAAAGGGATAGCGTATATAGATAAAATTCGCTTTTGCTTGCGTTATTAAAATATGATAATAGACCGGGGCCAATCAGGCGTGAAATATCAACTTAATCAAAACACAACTTAAAAACTTGAAGAAAAATATTTCTGTGATTCATACTGAAGATAATTTTGACAATGCATCCATTATCGAATATTATTTAGATATATTTACATTCGCCTAGTCCTTTGTATAGATATTTCAATAGAGAGACGACAAATATCAGCTATTCATTTAAACAAACGGAACATTTTTAGGTCGAAAAAAATAAAATAATGAAAAGGGGAAAATGTTAATATAAGGATTGATTCTTATTTTTCGTGCGTTCATGCAGTATAAACGCTCGAACGTGATTTTGCAAATTTTCCAAGAAGCACTAGCATTTACAAAAGACTTGATTGTGCTCATTTCCCACGATTAATTCACAGTCGTCTGTTACATAAGCACCAACATGGGAATATATATGCAAGACATTTCTTAAATCAACGCTGATATATATAAATTGCCTAACATCCTTTCGTTGAAAATATACGTCTGAAATATCTATCTTGGTATGTTGTATAAACACAATGTTTATTGCTGTATGTATTTCTATTCTTAACAATTTAAGGAATATAAACAGATTCAAATCTAGTGCGAATCACAATGACCACTATGTAATTGATTTTTTTTTAATCTGAATACACCTGAGGCATTCAACCGAAACCAGATGTATGAGGATTGGCAAAAAATAATAATATAATAAAAATCAGCGTTTATCTACGCCGTGCGAAAAAACCGACCGATGATGGTTTCGATCACTTTGCTTACTTGCACTGAATTCTAGTGGCTAAACCGATTGAGAATATGTGAAAGTATGAGGGACGTGCAATAATTACACGGAAAATAATTCAATGTCCTATGTGGGCTCGCGATAACTCGATCTCGAAAGGGTATCATTAATTACTTCGAGTAAGCGATGTGTTAGAGGGATTCATCGATGTACGCTTAATTTATTTATATATAGTCAACAGTTTGTTTGTGAAACGAGAGCCAGTGATAAAATCATATATAAAAAGCACAGCAGCTATCAAATTGTCTGCTACACTGTTTTCGACAGATGGATCCGTTCGAATAAATGGCCCGAGTAGAACGATATATTTAACTCCAGTTCGATTTACTCCGAGTCCACTGTATTTGTTACGTGTGAAAGTTCGAACTGGAACGATTGGATGGCAAACACGGTCTATTCTGATCGGACTGGACGGAAGCAGACTACCCTGGATATGTGGCATGTGCGGAAAACTGTTGAAACTCTTTGTAAAGATAAACGTTTAAGTTCAGATAAGAGTAAAAAGCATTTTGGCAGACGGAGAAATAGCTCGTTGTGAGAAATTTTCTCGCTAGTTAAGCCCCATGTTTTCAAAAGTATTCTGCTCTGCGTCAAAGTGTGTATGCCACTAAGTGGGAAATGAATACATTTGATTACGAGGACATAGCACGTGATATCATGTACAGTTGAAACTAGTCTTGTCCAGAGGCACAGTTGATTCGTATAAAGTCGGGGCGTTCAGAAATATTCCAAATGTTCCACACACACAGGCGACGGTAAATAACCATAAAAATAACCGATCCATGACGATAGCTACATAATGCCATTCGTTCACCTCCTGAAAAACAGAAACAAAACGAGAATTTAAAAATGAGCCTTGTCCTAAATGAGAAATTAAAAATGAACCATGTCCAAAAAGAGAAGTTAAAACGAGTCTCGTCAAGCAATTTAGGGTCTGAACGTTTCTCCGTTATAGCATTATTTAAAGTTACATCGGCGTACAACGTGGCTAGCGTGGATAATTTGGAACCGGGGCGTCCCGGGTTCGATCCCCAGTCGCGTAGATCTTGGTGGAATCGTAATGCTAACACCGCAACCCTGAGCGTCAAGGAGGGCAGCCATTACTATCATTTTTATAAAGTCTTTGGTATGACCAGACCGGGGATCGAACCCGCGACCTCCCGCACCCGAGGCGGACGCTCTACCACTACACCAGCGGGCGATCGAAACCAGTAGGAGTACAATTCTAGGGCTTTTATCAAAAGTTTCATGTAAAGGTATGACTATTCTAAATGTAGGCGAACAGCGAAGGCATGTGTTTACCTGAATCTTTACTCTTCGCAGATGCAAAGAAAACCATCTGACATAGCTCATATATATCTGGTTCGTGGAATTGTTCTGTTCCGATTATGTAAAGTGACAGATATCGTTGCCAGTGAATACAACATATAGTGATAGATTAAAGTGTTAGAAGTAGAAGTATGGGACCAGAGTCCAAAGCTATACAACTCTATGCAAATGTTTTCTGTACTAATAAATTATCTCTATCCTCCAGGGATAACTTCTGATTGGATTATGTCGGAATACAATTGATTCTGATCGCACCAATGTACCTTTACTTGTGGAAATAACGTAACGAATGATACACGTTCGTTAGCACACAAGTATCAAGTAAATAACTGAAATAACATTGAAAGCGGCGTAAAACACTATTCATACAAAAGACAAGTCATAGCTTAGTTCATGTGAAGTCGTGAGGTTCGGAAATATGGTCTCATACATATAACTACTTCTATATGCTTTCCACAGAGCATCTATCTACAATACATAAATCATAATGATGATCACATGATTTCATATAAGAAAGCCTTTCAATTTAAGAATTATTAGAAATGGTTCACCTACCGACGTCTCTTCATCTTCGCTTCGCAAATGTTCGGCTATGTATTTGACACCTTTTAGAGATTCCCTCAGTTCTTTTGGATACTGTGATAAATCGTCCACAGGCTCGGATACCCCACGTCTTCGTAAATTCTCATAGTTCGGCTGCTGATTCCTCACCAGATCTAACCGCTCAGCAGAGTCGTTATTAGGAACATCTGCTTGCGGAGATTTAAGCTTTTTATTGTTCTTTTTCTTCTTCTTTTTCATGTTGTATTCTGGTCGTTTTACGCATAACACCCTTGGTAAAATTTCGGTAAACACTGCTTTCACCCAGGGTGACATCCGATGGGTTGATGGTGACCGGAAATGAACGCTAAGTGTGTACACTGTGAGGAATATCGAGAGGACGACAACTATCATTGTAAAGAGTAGATATTTTCCTATAAGTGGTATCACGATAGACGTGGGTGGATTGATGTCAGCTAAGAGCAAAAAGAACACAGTCAAAGCAATAACTATGGATATAGAGAGAGTTATCTTTTCTCCAGAGTCACTCGGTAAGTAAAACACAAGTATGGTCAAACCGGAAATGGAAACACAAGGCATGATGAGGTTGGTGGAGTAAAAGAGGGTACGCCGTCGAATGGTGATGTTAAACATGATGTCAGGCCAGGGCTCGAGGCAGCATGGGTAAAACTTTTCGGCCCGTCGGGCTGTGACGTTGATGAGGTCCCATTCAATGTGAGGGTAGTATTCGCACAGGTCCACGCCCAATAGGATGACTATCTCGTTGTTAACAGTGATACCTCTGTCTTCCCAGACGTGTCGCAGGTCAAGCTATTCAATGAAAAAAAGATGTAACTATGATAAACGATTTTACTTACTTCAATGGATAAGCCGTGTTCCAGGATAAATCCAAACTGAATGTATCTATTACAAGTGTATATAGAGATATAGCTGCGTATTTATGTTACCAGATGTTCTTGTACATGGTGTATCAGATGTTTAATTCAACAGTATAGAGCCAGGTCAAACTGTGCGGATGTACAGGTCGATCCGATTATACACATGTAACAGATGTACAATGATTGGTTTTCATGGAGGATGACTCGTCCTAAATTAACATGAGTTTTCGATAAATCTGCTTGAAACACATCATGTGATATGTGCAATGTTGAAAATATAATTTAAAAAAGATTAAAAACGAATGCTGGATGTAAATACACACTGGGTGGTCCAGTAGAGCTTTCAGATAACTGTAGGGTAAGCTGACAGAAAAAAGTTCACCAATCAAATTACAGATCCTTCTCAGTAACTGTAATTTGATTGGTTGATTTACTGACGTTTTCTAACGCGATTTTTAACTGAACGCACAACGGATCAGATTTGACAAACGCACAGGATGTTATGTATTCCCGAAGTTTATATACCGTTTTTAAGATACAACAATTCTGAAGCAGACGTCTTTAAGAGTGTTTATGAAAAACAAAGTTGTCATTAAATGAAGGTATGAGTGTTGAATAGAACACATTGTGGCAAAAGGGGGAAATGCTTAGTATGAGTGATTTTCCTTTTGCCATAATGTTTTCAAAAGTCGTCTGCTGCAAATTCATCAAAATGCGTCTGCATGTGGAAAGGGGTTAATATGACATACCTGGACACCGTCATATGTCCATGAACTAAACTTCATAAAACATTCTTGTTGGTCAAACGGAAAGAACTCGACGTCGATCGGACAATAGCTTTTATAAATGGCGGGTGGCTCCCAGAGTATTGAACCATCGTGGAACACCGTAGCCTTTGTAAGAAAAGTCACTACAAACTTTCCATCAGCACTGAAAACAAAAGTTTGTTATTTATACAATTTCCAGTCGCAGTTTCGAACAATGTAATCCAACAATGGTTTTGGTAAACACTGTTCGCTACTCATTTATAGGCAATACAACCTGTTTTAAAAATGCCTTAGACCTTGTTAATAATCAATAATGGTTGCTTTAGTCGCAGGAATCAAGTGGGAGTATGGTTCATTTGATCTGAGTTTTGATTAGTTTAAGTATTATAAACTGTCGCAGAGGTCTAGATAAGGAAGGGTAAACTAGTCTTTTCCACAAAAATATCTTTATTATTTAACAAAAAAACCATATGTTGTGGGTACTCAAAACAAAAACGTCTTAATGATACGATTACATTGGTTACGCACAACATAGGGTTGGAAGTTCAAATAAGGATTTTAGAACATGCGAAATGCATCTTATAGCTTTGAATGTGGGTTTGTTAAAGAGGCGAGGTTCATATAATACCCAGCGCCTCGGTGGTATTGCGGTTAGAGCGTAAGCCTCCAGAGCAGACCAGTGGACCAGGATTCGATTCCCAGTGCGGTCATATCAAAGACTTTAAAAATGGTAGTACTGGCTCCCCCCTCCCCCTCCTTGGCGCTAACGATTGCCTGGAGAGCATTAAAGCAGACGTGTTCTTCAGGATAAGCTTACCACCATTACTGATAATTGATTTACTTAATTTACCAAGGCAACGTCGTGATTCGACTGGAGCACTATTTGAAAGAGGCGAATAATCAAATCATATAAAGCCCTACAAGAATGGTATATCATAAATAGTATATACATACTTGTTGTATAATAGAATATCTGGTCTCCATAAATTTTCTGACGGAATGTGTGTTTTTTCTATTCCTTCATAAGCAGTTTTGTTCCATTCTAATCGCAAATCAGTCCATTCCTGTAGAGAAAATAAAATATTTACTTGTATGTTACAAACGGGATATGTTTGTAAAAGGCAAGGTATTTTACTTTGGTTATGAATTAAGTTCTGGTTACTCAATAGTTCACAGAATAAAAATAATGCATTATAAATAGTTCACAGAATAGAGAATACTATTTTATAAATAGTTCATAGAAAAGAAAATACCGTTTTATAAATAGTACACTGAATAGAAAATACTGTTTTATAAATAGTTCATAGAAAAGAAAATACTGTTTTATAAATAGTACAGAGAATAGAAAATGCTGTTTTATAAATAGTTCACAGAATAGAAAAACTGTTCCATGAATAATTAAAAGAATAGAAAATACTGTTTTATAAATAATAGTTCACAGAATAGAAAATAATGTTTCATAAATAGTTCACAGAATAGAAAATACTGTAGTTAACAGAATAGAAAATACTTTTTTATAAACTATTCACAAAATAGAATATTCTGTTTCATAAATAGTTCACAGAATAGAAGAAACTGTTATATAAATAGTTCACAGAAAAGAAAATACTGTTCCATAAATAGTTCACAGAATAGTAAATACTGATTTATAAATAATTCAAAGAACAGAAAATACTGTTTCATAAATAGTTCACAGAATAGAAAATACTGTTTCATAAATAGTTCACAGAATAGAAAATCCTGTGTTATAAAAAGTTTACAGAAAAGATAATACTGTTTAAAAAGATAGTTCACAGAGTAAAAATACCGTTTTATAAATAGTTCACTGATTAGAAAATACTTTTTATAGTTAGTACACAGAATAGAAACTACTGGTTAATAAAAAGTTTAACGAAAACAAAATACTGTTTTATAAATAGTTCACGGAATAGAAAATACTGTTTTATAAATAGTTCACGGAATAGAAAATATCGTTTAATAAATAGTTCACCGCAAAAGGAAATACTGTTTTATAGATAGTTCACAGAGTAGAAAATATAGTTTCATAAAATGTACACCAAAAACAAAATACAATTTTATAAAAAGATCACACAACAGAAAATACTGTTTTATAAATAGTATATACAGAATAAAAATATCTTTATCATTAATAGTTCCCAAATCAGAAATAACTTTTATGCATGTAAAGATTCCTTAATCTTAAACTTGATAAAATAATAGAAAAAGACTGTGTTTCAATAGTTCACAGAATAGAAACTACTGTTTTATAAATAGTTCACAGAAAAAAAAAATACAGTTTAAGAAATAGTTCTCAGAATAGAAAATACCGTTTTACTAATAGTTCACAGATTAGAAAATACTGTTTTATTAATAGTTCACAGAATAGAAAATACTGTTTTATAAATATATCATAGAATAGAAATTCTCTTTTGCATTAACAATGCTGGCCTCCAGATGGAATCCAAAGTGTGAAATGTTGAAACTTCTGCAAATGTTGCTAATAGTTAAATCAACGTAAGTAATAAATAGTTTAAAACTATTTTGGCAGTAAATTTTGAAAATCAGGGAGTTGAAAGCCCCGAAAATGTACACAATTTGGCTAACTGGGTATGTCAACCCAACAGCAATCATTGGCGACCAGTGTAGATCCAGAACAATCATGTCTCATCTGGCTATGCACTGTTCGCAAATATAATACCAAATGTTTCAGTCGGTAGCGACGCGGGCTGTCAATCCATGAGTTGTGAGTTCGAACCCCAGTTCGACCAACATTCTTTCCGACGTTTGACAAAATTCACTTGGACAAGCGTTATTCCTTTTCCACCAATGGACTAACAGTCTATGTAGAAACGCAGCAAGTTGCTTGAAGGGACTGTTGTGTGGAGTACTGGTGTGAGATAGCCAGTAAACACATGAGTAGGTGAACTGGCCGCCTTGATATGACTGACTAATTGTTGAAAATCAATCACGTGTGGTAAATTAGGTTAAGGTTGTTTTGTATAGAGTACCGCTCCAATACATTGTAATATATACTTAAACTATCTTCAATAAGTATTTAGTGCCCATTTCAGAGGACTCTAGTGGATAATGCAAGGATTGTTTTCCTGTTCCTCTCTGTAAATCGGATGTTTAACATTCAATATTAGATTATTGCCCATTTGTGGAAGCTGATATTGAGAGTAAATGAGCAACATTATGTAATTGTGTTGTATATGTGAACAGTGATGACTGATTGAAGACCTTGCGTCCGCAAACTTTCACAAGAGTCCCCATTGTCCGCATACATTTAGAAAAGGAGCATATGTGTCATCTGACAAAAAAAATAGAAATGTGACTCATCTTATCTTTCGTGAATGCCCTTCTACGTTATGGTTAGGCAGATATATATAAGAACCGTTTAGTCATGTATGTTATGGTCAGTCAGGGATAAATAAGAACCATTTATGCAGAAATGAGTCATTTGGGAAACTTAAAAGAGTGGTTGCTAGAGACAGGCATAGCTATTTAAATCTTTAGCACAGGTTTGACTGTGTTTTAGAAACTGAACGATTATGCTTGGAAGGAGTGTAACTTAAATGTTAAGAATGGCAACTTCTGTTTACATACAAGTGTAGTAGATGACGCGCTTGTGAAATAAATTAAAAAGACGTCATTGCTTATAATTAATTTGAACCACGCCGAATGGAAGGTTTTTAATTAATTGATTTGGGTAGAACGCTGTATATCAGTCATATCGCTACAGCAAGTTTATGTACCTATGTGTTTTATGGCATTCTCACACCAGTACTTCACATGCCAATCTTTCCATACAACTAGCTGCTATTATATGTATACGTTTGGCCCAATAATGAAAGATGAATGACGCTTCTCGCATAGACTTTTGTCAAACGTCGGAGTGATGGCCGAGCTTGGGTTCAAATTCGCAAACCATGGATTGGTAGCTCGAATCGCATTCCACTTATCGTCTGGGTATTGGCTGGATGCTTTCAGAATTATGACAATCACCATCCAATTGTTTATTTGAAAAATAAGTTTGGTCATAACCGTTCTAGACAAACAGAGTATGCTTGTACGACAGAATGGTGAACATGGAAGAGCCAGACAATACTGCGCTATAAAGTAGGTCCTAACATTGCTTTCATGAAACTTAGTCTCGTTTACGTTTTTAGCAAAATGTACATGCGGTGTCTCATTTGTCGTCCCAACATAACGATGCTCCCTAATGGTTGAAATTAAGTCTTACTTTACCAGTTACCAAGAACCTGTTACCAATTCGTTTCTACACAACGTGTTCATGTGTCATCTACGGGGTTGTCGTCAAAGGAGATTTGGTGGGGACAAAGGAATGTAAATAAAAGGTGGGTAAACGCTATACTTACGTGTCTTAACCAAACGTTAGATGTCAAAATCTGGTTCTTCTCCGACTGCAATAAAGGACGATACGATTGTAATCGCTCATTGTGGATAATGTGTATAGCGAAACATGCCGATCAATCCACATAACCAAGGGATTCAAGCTGTTAACAAACCGCAACATCCCTCGCCATACATGCTGGTAAAACAACCGGTTATAATGGTTGATTGAAGCCGGTTATAAATCGCAACATCCCTGTCCAAACATGCCGTAAAACAACCCGATAAGGTAAAAGGTACAACAAACCGCAATATCCCTCGCCAGACATGCTGGTCAAATACGACGGTATAATGTATAAGCCGGTTATAAATCGCAACACCCTGTCCCCGCGCACAGGGTTTTCTCTCGGAAAAAAATTGTTTTTACCTATATAATATATATTGACCCAGCCATACGCAGAGTGCTGCCTACAGACCCGAGGCGAGCACTTCCCCGTCAGCGCGGGTAGACGGCGCGAGTAAATATATTATATAGGTAAAACATTTCGAGAGAAACCCCTGTGTCGCCGCATGCCGTTAAACAAACCGATAAAGTCAAAGGTATAAAGCTGGATACAAACGCAGTTTCACTTACCGGACATGCTGGTAAATACGCCGCTACAATGAAAGGTTGGAAGTGGGTTACAAATCCCTATTTCCCATAACCATGCATGCCATAAACAATGAAAACCGTAAAGTCAAAGGGTAGGTTACAAGAAAATATGTCAAGGCCGCGCATGCGCAGAAAGCTGATATAGATAGATTAAATGCTTAACATATTCCTATACTCAAGATAAAACATGCTTATTAACCTGTCATAAAAGTATAAGAAGCCGTCAGGCATATAACTGTTAATTGTTCAATCAAATAAATCCGTTAACATTTAAATAAATGTTGTTTTATTTTGCTTAACCCTTGCAAACGTACAACAAAATCTGAAGCAGACGACTTTGCTTATAATATAGAAACTTTATAGAAACTCTGTATGTAAAAATATAATAAGTTATAATAGTTGAACACATTGTTGCAACAGTAGAAATTGCTCGTAATTCGGCTCATATGTGCTTGTGACAACTGCACCATTTGTCACAAAAGCTTCAAAATGTATCTCTTGCATGTGAGGCTTAGATAGGTCAGATGACGGTAACGGTGACAGTTAGATATACAGGATTGAAGGAATGTCCTTTATATGAGTCATATACAACAATCCAACGTATATGAGTCACATAATATCCATAATGTTGGTTTTCTCGTGGAACGGCTCATGTGTGCTTGTGACAAGTGCAGCTCCAGTTCCAGAATGTCCATCCATGCTGTGTGATGCACGTGTACAGTGTAAAATGTAAAGTAAAGTAAAATGTTTATTATAGGCTTAGTGAATGCCCCTTGTGACTAACAGCAAACCTGAAAAGCCAGACCAGATTGCGTGGAAGCGTAGAGTGATCTGGGACTGCAGTGTGCGCTAATACCCTACAGTTGGTTTACCAGTAGTTCATAATGTAAATGTATGATGGTAGAGTGTCCGCTTTGCGTGCGGAAAATCGAGGGTTCAATCTACGGCTGGATCAAACAAAATACTTTAAAAATGTAAGTAATTGCTTTCCCTCCTTGACGCGAAAGATTGAGGGGTTGTGGCATTATGACAGACTCGCTGATGTAGATGTATATTGACCAGTAAATGCCTTGTTATAACTGAAAAAATAATGTTGAAAGCTTGTTAAAAACAAGCAAACACAACAGGTAACATAGTGTATCCTTTTTTCAAAATGACTGAGTTGTTTAATAACTTCATACAAGAGGAAGTACCACACCAACCGTATAAAGTACATTAATTGCGAACTTTGATTTTCACTAAAGTGTTATGTTGGCTATATTGGCAATTTCAAAATATAGCTATACATGTCAGCAAGTTACCAGAATGAACTTGCTGGTGAAAATAGTTAGACTTTTAATCTTGATTTCGCTAATTTAAATACTTTCGAGGACCTTTATTATTTGGAATCAACGATGTATAACTCCCCAAAGAGAGCTGTGTTCACCTACATTCATTGTTTATTTTGATTGTTGACATGTTCTTGCATAGTAATGACGACTGTTTTTCGTTAATGTTTTCTGGTTAATCTACTTCAGTGTTTTGCTTCACCCTTTCAATGCCAAAGTCAATGAAAGGATTTTGCAAACAACGCAGATTCAGATGAGACAGCTCGTAAAAGGCTGTCTCTCCTGAAATCTGCATTGTTTGCCACTTAAACATTAAATTTTACCAAATTTCCTGTTGGACGAAACATGTAAGCCTCGCCTATATAAAGACGTTTTTTATAAGTGCTCTTTGATTGTTGGCAACCTCTTTCATATTAACAAAGACTGTTGGCCCAAAATATGTTCTGCTTAATCCAGTGTAGTAGTACGCTTATCCGTGTTATTTTAAATCCACTTAAACATCATAATTGAGCTTCGTGGATATAAAAACGTATTTATAAGTACTCAGGGACATTTAAAATAAGCGTCTAAATACGTGTTTTGTCTAAATTATTAGCGCCGTTAGATGTGTGTATATTTTTATAATACGATAGCCTATGTAGATTATTTTCTTAATGAACATGAACGGCTTTCTGTTCAAGATAACGAAGGTAATTTTGTAGGAAGAGAGTTTTCATCCATTTGTGTCTTGTTTTATACCTTCAAACTTCTCTCTGATAGAGAACAAAGCGCCCAGCATTAACCTTCATTGTTTCTCGGTGCTCGAAGCTGTCGTCGTAAACGTAACCCTGACTTTCCGGAATGTGAGGATTATTTTGTGACGTGGCCCAAATTCATAATGATCAGCCATAATTGAACATGAAATGTTTTACAAGATCTGTGTAATAGATCCAAAAACTTGATTCCTTTGTTTTGATTAGTCTCTGGGTCAATGAACTTTGTAATACAAACACGTGATTAAGTCCAACATATTTTGACTTGAGAATTAACCACATATCGTAGATTTAAAGAGAGGACTGGGCAGTAAGGTATGACTAGATGATTCAAAATAGTCAAGATGAACTGATTTGGGCTTTACCATAACCCTGCTGAATTCCTATAATTTGTAATTTGTTTCACAGTCTTTAATCTTTAATAAAATACTACTAAAATAGTTCATGTTTTTTGAGAAACTGTTTAACAGCTGCTAGTCCTACATATATATAGCACTTTTAAATACTATATCAATGTGCTTACAAACTCTCTATCTGACATATGTTTATTTATACCCAAAATGAAGATAAATCTAGCAGAAAATATTTAATCAGTCAATCCTTTCGCACATACAACATATCTAGACGACTTTGGAAACATTTTGGCAAAAGTATGAAAACATCAAATGAATGAAAGTATAATCATTGAATAGAGATGATAACATTAAGGGCAATGTCCCCTGTTGTCACAATCTTTTCGAATGTCGTCTGCTGCAGATGCGTCAACATACGTCTGTATGAAGCAGAGTCTTAAAGTCAAAGATAATAACAGTTCCCTGTCTATAGCCAGGCAGACAGAGAAATAAATTCATAATACCCTGTTCAAATGTGTGATCTCTCTCAGATATCCGTTTGGTCCACTCCTTGCTTATTTATCCTAACCCTTTCCCACATACAACAAATCTGCGGCAAACGACGCTGAAAACATTTACACAAAAATATGGAAATTCTCTATAAATGAAAGTTTGATTATTGAATTAAGTTAAAAACATTGTGGCGAAAGGAGAAATCGCTCATAATGAGCAATTTCTCCTTTAGTCACAATGTTTTCAAAAAATCATCTACAGATGCGTTAGAAAGCGTCTACAAGTTGGAAAGGGTTAACGGCTGTCAATAACTAGCCGTGAGAGAATCTCGGTATCCCATTCTGACAATGGCCATATAATTGGCACTGAAGCCGCTATTCCGACCGTTTGTTTCCATTAAATGTATTTTCTGTGTTCATTTATCAGCTTATAGTATTTACTTTTACGCTGTTTTATTGGGGATATCGCCGCATATTGGCCGCAAAACTGATCGAAAATGTAATAATCGTGGCAAAACATCCTTCTTTATTGCAACCATGTATAGTCGCCCTTAACCCTTTATTTCGACAGACATACGCATTTAGACGCATATGTAGCAAACAACTTTATGAAAACATTGAAGCAAAAGGAAAATTATTGTTGTTTGGACATAATCCTTTCAAAAGATGGCCAAAAACAATCTTGTTCCTTGAATATTTTGAATATTTTAAAACAAGGCTTAATGATAAATGCGCAATATGTAAGTCCAGTTCTAATATGTTTTAAGAAGGGATAGTTCGGGCTGTACTACATGAAAGTAAACGACATAGTCTCTGTGGAGAAGGCTACTCTTAATGGTAGTATCATTCGCAAAAGTTGTTTAAAATTCGATTTAAGAAAGGGGTAAAGAAAGGCAAGATGTCATTGCCGGATAAAGGGATATATGAGCCATCCCACGAGAAAACCAACATTGTGGACTCTGCGTAGGGTCGACCCGGATCAGCCTAAGCATGCCGCGCAGGTTAACCCAGGCAGACACTTTTCGCCTCCTACGGATTTTCTGTTTCAGGAATCATTACCCTATACCTCTATCCCCCTGAGACGGATTGTGTGGGCCCGGATTAGCCTGCGATCATAATGTCGGTTTTCTCGTAGAAAGGCTCCTATCCATTTGTGAAAAGACAGAAGCCGCAACAAGTTTCTTATCATAGCAAAGATGAATAACAGGAAAACTTTATATATGTCTTCATTTGATTGGCTGATATAACGCTGATATAGATACATTTTGTTCTTGCTTTCCCGTGTAATCCAATTTATTTTACAGACATTTATTTTTGCTTCTGTAAATATTGTATAGATCTTTATAACTGACAAATATTGACGCGTTTTAATATTCGGTGTTCCCCTGATCGCTTCATGCTTCATGCTCGCTTTTTATCGAAAAGTACACAGCCAAATATCTAGTTGCATTTTTATTAGCGGTAAAAACGGAACATATTTTTGTAAAATGCACGCAATTTGGGATAATTAAATTTTAAAGAAAAGTCATAAGATGTTTGATCAGTGCATTATGAAGCAGATCATGATCAAATGTTTTGCGCTTTTATTTTTCAATTTCTTTAGTTCCGCTACTAGAAAATGATTTAGAAGCTTGATGCTTATTAAATTATTTATGCTGTGGATCGCTTCCCTTAATATCCTCTGAAGCTGAACATAATATCTTTGAATTCGGACGTTTTTAATGGACATACGCTTTTCATGAGATCACGTCTTTTTCCGGTTATCAAGCGATGCGATGAGAAATTCAAGACATAAGCCGTCCCATAAGGAAACCAACATTACGGACTCTGCGTAAAGTATCGACCCAGATCAGCCTAAGCATGCCGCACAGGCTAACCCGGACAGACAGTTTTCGCCTCCTGTAGATGTTCTGTTTCACGAATCATTACTCTATAAATCTATCACCCTGAGAAGGAATCTGTCGGCATGGATTAGCCTTCGCGGACTGCACAGGCTGATCCGGGTCGATATATCACGCAGATTCCATAATGTTGGTTTTCTCGTGGAACGGCTAACATTTTCATGAGCTACACGTTTTAGGAGCGGATAAGAATTGCAATAAAACGTTCCCGACATCGGAAACTGATTATCCCTCGCCTCACCGAGTGTCGTCATTGAAGTTTCATGTTATCCTATTCCTTCAATTGCTCAGACGTTTCTCATTTTCTTAAGATTTCACGGCATTCAAAAGTGCTGAACTCCAGATGGAGATAAACAAAAATGAAATGTTGAAACCTCTGCAAATATTGCTATTAGTGACAATAAAGAAAGTAATAAATAGTTTAACTATTTTGGCAGTAAATGTTGAAAAACAGTTAATTGAAAATTATGAAAATGTACAAAATTTGACTAGTTCCTATAAAGCGATCCCAGAATTATGATTCTTATATTTCAAGACAACTTTTAAACAGTTTTAAAACTTTGACAATCATATCTATAAACTGGAGTTCAGCTCCTTTAACACACTTCAAACATATGAGCCCTCCCGTGAGAAAACCAAAATTATGGCCTCTGCGAAATGTATAGACTAAGATCAGCCTGCGCAGTCCGCGCGGACTGATCCGGGCCGACACATTCTGTATCAGGGGGATAGAGATAATGAGTAATGATTTATGAAACAGAAAATCCACTGGAGGCGAAAAGTGTCTGTCCGTGTTAGCCTGCGCGGCATGCCTATGCTGATCCGGGTCCATACTTTACGCAGAGTCCATAATGTTGGTTTTCTCGCGGGACGCCTCATATGTAGAAAAGACTGGCATACTTGTTTTTTCCCGACACACGTACAACAAATCTTCAGCGGACGACTTTGAAATCATTTAGTCATATTATGGAATCTCACAAAATCCGGTTGAAAAGAGTGAATAGAAAACACATACATTTCTCTATATGAGCACTGTCTCGGAAGGTTGTGGGTTCGATCCCAAGCCGTGTCATACCAAATACTTTAACATGGTAGTAATGGCTGCCCTCCTTGGCGCCCAGGGTTGCGGGGTTAGCATTACGACTGATAGGGGCTGGTGTCAGGGTAAATGGACCAGTAGTACTGGTAACTCCCCCAGGAAAAGCCACGATATAACTGAAACGTGTTGAAAGCGGCGTTAAAAAGCAAACAATCAACTATATGATCTCAACAAATGGACCAGCAATGCGTTTCTATCGAGGAATCATTTAAGTAAAGCGTTTGGTTGAGTCCAGCGAGCAATCTGATATATGTCATCGCAAAGTTTGAATTAAGAAAAGAAAGAAATGATGTACTTATAGAATCTTCAGAAACATATGTCATTTTGAAATTCTCCTAATTATCATTGTTTTACAGTTATATCATTCAAAAGTCTTACGTCTAGAAAGGAAGTATTTGCGTGAGTGCGTAGGATCGAAATAAGCCAGTTAACTTTCCCTTTTCGGATAATTCTATCAAATGCATTCTGCAAAAGCCGACACAATTCCTTACTTCAAGGATCAAAATGAGTCCGTTTAAAAAACACTTCATTTTGTAAATTGCTTTTTCGTGTTCAGACAAGCTGGTGCGAAATTATCTGCTGATCTGCTGATCTTTTTCAAAAGCTTTATAAAAACATCCATCAGCATCCATGCTAAGATCGCTTTCAAGTCATGATTATACGTTTCAGGGATTTATTCAAATGCAACATCGTTTGTAGATTAAAATTGACCTGAAAGTTAAGCGCGTGATGACTGTGCGCGCATCTTTCCGTGACCAGTGGCCAAAGGTCTATGCAGTCGACATAACTCGTTCAGCACGAAGTTTTTCATATCTGTACGATTATGTGCTCAGTAAAAAGTTTGAAATCATTCCAATACGATTCCCGTATAGTCTGGAGTTACCTGCCTCTACCATTACATTATAGGGTCAGGCATGGCGCCCTTTGGACATTGTGTAGCAAGCAAACGTGTGTGGACAAACCTGTTTAAGCTATCAACTCCGAAAGATTGATTGATTGATTGATTGATTGGGGTTTAACGCCGTTTTCAACAATTGTTCAGTCATATCACGGCGGCCAGTTCACCTACTCATACGTTTCTTGGCTTTCTCTCACCAGTACTTCATACAACATTCTTTCCAATCAACTGGCGGCTTTTCCACATAGACTGATGGCCCGTTGGTGGAAGACGAATGACGCTTGTCACAATGACTTTTGTTAAACGTCGGAAAGAATGTTGGCCGAGCTGGGGTTCGAACTCACAACCCCTGGATTGACAGCCCGCGTCGCTAACGACCGAGCTACCGGGGATCAGCAACTCCGAAAGAAGCATGTATTGGTTCCAAACATTAAGGTATATTTGTCCGCTTCAGACTTTAAGAAAATCAAATGTTTATTTACTAATTAACTATTATGCGAAAGTTATATATAAGGGGAGATGAGCAAACTAATCGTCATTGTTGGTTCATGTCAGACGTAATAATTTACCACAGTACGCCGGGTACAATACTGTTGTCCCCGTTTGGACAACACAAGTTCGGAAGGGACGTTTAGAAACGGTTGTATTATTAAACTAATCTTTGATATCTATCGGTCATACAACAGAAAGAAAGACGATAACATATTTGTAGTGATACCAGAAATCTTTGTACATTGGGAAAACACGGGTGAACGATAGACATGGACAGTTTTATCATAGAAACAAGATAAACTCTCACATCAATCTTTCGTCCTGCGATATAAAGATTTATGTTTTATATGGTGAGTAATTGTGGCAGGGTGTCTTTCTCCATTGTTCGGGCAACAGTTTGCCAGTGTTTGTTTTCATTCACGGGGGGTATCTTTATTTTGATGCAACTGCAGCGTCGAATATTGGAAACGCTATGGCAACAGGCGGTATTGCTCATGATGAGTAATTTCTCATTTGACCAAAATGTTGTCATCTCTATCAAATAACTATATCTCATTTCATATAGATGTTCTCGTACTTTTGCTTAGATATTTTCACATTCGTCTGCTGCGGAGTTGTTGTTTGCAGAACTGGGTTAACCCTTTACCTCATACAACAAATCTGCAGCAGATGACTTTGAACATATTTTGTCAAAAAATAAAAAATCTCTATAATTGAATGGACAACCTATGACTAAAAGTGTAAAACATTGTGGCAAAAGGAGAAATTGCTCGTTTTGAGCAATTCCTTCTTTTGTCACTATGTTTTCAAAAAGCCGTCTGCTGCAGAGGCGTCAGAAAGCGTCTATATGAGGGAAGGGGTTAACTGATGTCCAATTCCAACCTTTTTATATTACCATCCGTTTTAGTCTAATGCTCTTCTGGTTTGTGATTATCAATTATTTCTAATTTTCCGATTATGAATTATCTTTTCTATCCGTATTTTGATAATACTATATTTACCTCACTACTAAGCCGATTATAGTCTTTCTTTGAACGTAATTGACAATTAATCAATCAGAGCAATGCTCTGCGAAAACAAGACGCAATACACAGTTTAGATCCAGATCAGCAAGCGCTTTCGCACAGTCTGATGTGACACGTCACTATTCGCCAATGAGTGTTGAAACGCATGCATGTCTTTTTCATCATTCGTAATGATTACGTTAACCCTTTCCCTCATACGACAATTCTGCAGCAGACGACTTTGAACATATGTTCTCAAAAAAGGGAAAATCTCTTTAATTGAATGGATAACCTATGACTAAAAGTGGAAAACATTGTGGCAAAAGGAGGAATTGCTCGTTTTGAGCAATTTCTCCTTTTGTCACTATGTTTTCAAAAAGCCGTCTGCTACAGAGGCGTCAGAAAGCGTCTATATGAGGTAAAGGGTTAAGGTTGGTTTTGCTGGAGCTATACTCAAATACAAATGTAGTTTAGGGATCAATCGTTCACCTTAAATGATAGTATAGACTTTACAAAATTCATAACGACTAAATATCTTGGAAAACAACTTCACACTTGATGTATCTAAGTTAATAGATAATCCAGTTTAAACGACTTTTCAACAATGGTTTAAAACATTTGCTTAGCTATAGAAGGTTTGAAAGTCGACCCATTAATTTGGGGTATAACGACAGTTTTCCATCAATGTTTCAGTCATACATCTATCATGGCGGCCAGTTCACCTTCCCACGTGTGTCCTGGCTATCTAACACAAGCATTCCACACAATCGTCTTTCCAAGCAACCGAATGCTTTTCCACATAGACCGTTGAGGAAATACGAATGTCGTTTGACGAATGTACATTTTTCAAACGTCAGAAAGAATGTTGGCCGATTGGGTTTGACCTCACAACCCCTGTATTGACAGCGCTACCGACAGAGCTAACGGGACTCGGCCCCTGTATTGACAGCGCTACCGACAGAGCTAACGGGACTCGGCCCATGTATTGACAGCGCTACCGACAGAGCTAACGGGACTCGGCCCATGTATTGACAGCGCTACCGACAGAGCTAACGGGACTCGGCCCCTGTATTGACAGCGCTACCGACAGAGCTAACGGGAATCGGCCCATGTATTGACAGCGCTACCGACAGAGCTAACGGGACTCGGCCCATGTATTGACAGCGCTACCGACAGAGCTAACGGGACTCGGCCCCTGTATTGACAGCGCTACCGACAGAGCTAACGGGACTCGGCCCATGTATTGACAGCGCTACCGACAGAGCTAACGGGACTCGGCCCATGTATTGACAGCGCTACCGACAGAGCTAACGGGACTCGGCCCATGTATTGACAGCGCTACCGACAGAGCTAACGGGACTCGGCCCATGTATTGACAGCGCTACAGACAGAGCTAACGGGACTCGGCCCATGTATTGACAGCGCTACAGACAGAGCTAACGGGCCTCGGCTGTTACAATAAAAGGCTTAGCATACTTCTTCATGAACATTAATCTTGTTGTTTCTATTCTTCTACGGATACACCCATCCATCAACTAATCATTCCAATTCAAGTTCTATTCGATAAGAGTGGCGGTAAAAGAATCAACACAAGCAGCACAGCTGTACGTTATCTTACAATGAACTGTGTTAACCAAATAGGCTTTCTAGCTCTTAACTCTTTCCAACATACAACAAATCTGCAGCAGACGACTTTGAACATAGTTTGTCAAAACATAGAAAATCTCCTTATTTGAATGGATAACCTATGACAAAAAGTGGGAAACAATGTGGCAAAAGGAGAAATTGCACGTTTTGTGCAATTCCTTCTTTTGTCACTAGGTTTTCAAAAAGCCATCTGCTGCAGAGGCGTCAGAAAGCGTCTATATGAAGGAAAGGGTTAATAAAACATACTGTCAAAAACGAGAAAGAAAGTTTAATTATTCAATACAGTTGAGATATTTTTGCCAAAATGTTTTAAAAAGCCGTCTGCTGCTGATGCGCGTCTGCATGTGGGAAATGGTTAATAGAATAAATACCCTCCAAGTACAATAAACTTACATGACATATCGCAATAATCTGGCTTTCATGATGTTGATCCAACCTGTCTTTTGGGATAGTGCATTCTGTTTAAGATCTTATATCGCTTAAAGTAAATCGGCGTGGGAAGGAATAACATTACACTGAGATTCATTTGAAATCACTTAATATTGTAATAGCCCATCAAGCAAATATAACATTCAGATTTCTCGGAATATTTTCGAAACAATGTAAGCAACATTTTATTTAAAGTTATCATGTAAATGGTTGGATTTAATCCTTTCCCACATACAGACATTTGTAAATACCAAACATTTCTTCAGTCATATCACGGCGACCGCTTCACAAACCTATGTGTTTACTGGCTTTCTTACAACAGAACTCCAAACAACAGCCTTTTCAATAAACTGGCTGCTTTTCCACTTATACTAATAGCCTATTGGTGGAAGACGAATGACGCTTGTCGCTTTTATTCAGTTAAACGTCGGAAAGAATGTTGACCGACGTGGGGTTCGAACTCACAATCCCTAGATTGACAGCCCGCGTCGCTACCGACTGAGCTACCGGGGCTCGGAATGAAGAATGGAACCTAACTGTCTAATAAATATGAGCCGCGTTTAGCGACAATGGGTATTCATATATTTGCAAACTGTGAAGACACAGGTGAGCATACGAAACCGCAGAGTCTCACCAAAGTCATACAGTAGCTGTCCGTCTGTATGTACTTTAGTCCTAGATGCATCTTTTTGACAGAAACTAGAACTGTAGCTGCATTGGGTTTACGCCAAGTTACCGTTGTATGATTCTGTTACGGGGAGTCAACAATACCTCAACTCGTTCCACGCGTCTTCTATCTTTACGTCGAAATGGTTCCAATCTACTGTCTAAGATTCCGCACCTACGGGCTTTGTTAACAGTGAAAAAAGTACGAAGGAAATTAGAATTCTCGAAAAATATCCAATTCGTCTAGAAACATATTTAATTGTTTTAAGTCTCCATGGAAGGCGAATCTAAGATGGAAACTCAGGAAATAGGTTCCATCATTTTAGATCACTTTATGATATGAACCGCGCCACATAAAATCCTACCTTCTTAAGTTTTCGACCATCGAAAGTCAAGATCAAAATGCGCCTCTGTGCAGTTCGGTCAGGATAGTCTCTTTTCGCCATTAAGTTGTGCAAACGTCCTGAAAGGTGTTTTTTTTTTATAGATTATGCTCTTCATCCAAGTAGCTATAATATATGATCTAAATTTACAAAGATGGCCAGATGTTTCTTGAGGTCTTCTGAGACTAAATAACGGATCGTGCAGGAATAGATCAAACTGCGTGGATAAGAAGATTGATCTAGATCTATATTGAATGCTAAAGTTATATAGTTGTTTTTTTCTAGGGCAGGACTCCCTTATACCCAATGTCTATATTGTACATCTAATGTACATGTAAAACATTTCATCAAACCGTTTGCTTTACATATAACAGACATGAATACATCTTATCTTAAACCTTTTCCCACATACAATACATTTGCAGTAGACGATTTTCGCAAAACATGGGAAATCCCTATAGACGAAAACATAAGTATTGAATAATGTTTAAAACAAAATGGCAAAAAAAGCAATTTCTTATATATAATGAGCAGTCACACTATACTCAAAAATGTATTCTGCTTCAGATACTTCAAAATACGTCTGCAAAGGTTAAAGCGAGGGTGAACCCTTTCCAACATTCACTTTGAAAACGTCTAGGCAAATTCACAGAGAATCCCTTTTAAATGAAAGAACAATAATTAAATAGCGTTGAAAACATGATGACAAAAGGAGAAATTGCTCGTTTTGAGCAATTTCCTCTTTTGTCGCAATGTTTTCAAAAAGCCATCTGCTGCAGAGGCGTCATAAAGCGTCTGCAAAATTGGAAAGGGTGAAGACGAATTTACAACGGTCTGACAGGAAACCCTCGGATATCTTGTCCCAGCTCGTTAGTGCTTTTAACAAGTCCCGTAATATCTTATAGAAGGATCCGAACAACGTCGTTATTGTCGGCCCTATTATTATTTATGTGATTCACAATCAATAATTCGCAGCATCTAACCTATAATACCATATGAATAAACCACGACGGACAAAAAGAGGAATTTTCTTTTAAAGATGTTATATTTTAAAGTGTAATAGGAAACACTTTGGAATGAAATAAGTGAAGCGATATGAATTGCAGAGGTCCAGATAAGGAGGGGTATACAGCTCTTTTCCCCACAATATCTCTCGTATTATCCAACTAATCCCTATGATGTGGGTACCTCACTGAGACGATTCTTTTGAGTACCCACAATATAGGGTTTAAGGGTCAAATAACGATTTTAGAACATGCAAAAAGTCCCATATCTAGAACTCTGGATATTTCTGTTTTTGTGAGTATTTAAATTGGTGGCAAATTATGTTGTTTCGTTGTAACAACACGATACGTATATAAAGCAATACCTCATTGAAAAATTGCTACGTTGGTGTTTACTAATGGAAATACAGAGGACTTACTATAACTCGAACGTTTGATAAGTCGAATATATCGTTTGACTCGAACCAATTCTTTTAACGGACCTGTCTTTTGAAAACAGCGTAGCAATACTATTGGTTGCTTTAACGAGCTAGCAGGCTTGCTGCTATGCTGTTTACTTGATAATATTGTATCATTGAAATACGAATGTTAAAAGTACATAAATGAATTAAGCATGACTCAAGAGATCACTCAAATATATCATGTTATTCATGTGGTCCTTTCAGCTTTGAGTCCTCGCGAACCCACTGTTTATCTTTAGTTACAGTGCATTATGTTGTTTACTTACAAACGACCTTAGAGGCCCGTTAAAGACTAAGTTGAATTATCACTGTAATATAAAAATTACTGTTTGCAACAATGACTATATATAATAACTCACTGAAATGCATTGAAATAAAATAAGGACTATGTAAACCTTTCCCCCCATAAAACAAATCTACAGTAGACTACTTTGAAAACATCTTGACAAAAAATGAAGAATCTAGGTAAATAAACGTAAACTAATTATATAGAATTCAAAACATTGTAGCAAAAAGAGAAATTGCTCATCATGAGCAATTTCTCCTTTTGTCACAATGTTTACAAAAATCGTCGGCTGCAGATGTGTAAGAACGCGTCTGTATGTTGGAGATGGTTAAGTGTATGAGGAGAGAGACGGTAGTTCTTACTGCGAATAGCTACAGTATCACCTGGGATATGATGTGCGACAAGACTTCTTATCGCTAGACGCGACTGGTTGCGGTTAGGATTGATGTAACATCTGACTATAAACATTAATGGACAGAAATTGTATACCGCTGCTTTCACTCTTAATACCTCTGAGTATGTATACGTTGAATGATACAGCTACATGTAACATGTTTGGAATGATACAAAGAACAGCTACATGTACTCCTTTTTCACATACAACAGATATGCAGCTGGCGCCTTTGAAAACATATAATTAAACATATGACATTTTCTGTGAATGAGCTTGGACTATGATTATTAAATGGAGAAGAATAGAATGTGACATTTTATAAATTTGCCGTAATGTTAACAGAAGTCGTCTGTTACAAACGAGTCAAAATGTATATCCATATGGTAAAGTCCTAGGTTAACCTTTAATACATAGCCGTTCAGACAACTGCCTCTTGTGTAGTGAAAGATTAGTCTTTTAAATTTTCCACGGCGGTGTCAGCGTTTATATTATCTACTAGACGATCATTGAATAGTCCTTTATGTAAAACCATAGCAAACAGTGCAGAACCAGATTAGTCTGTGCGGTAGGGAATGTCTGGAGACAACATTCATATGATTTATTGAATGAGTGTGGTATAACGCTGTTTTCAAAACCTTTTCTGTCATATCACGGCGGCTATTTCACTGACCTACAAATGTGTTTCTTGGTTTTCTGACACCAGTACTCCACACGACAGTCTTCCAAAGCAATTGTCTGTTTTTCCACATATACTTTTAGCCCATTATTGGAAGACAAATGACGATTGCCTCATTCATTGATTTCAAACGTTGGAAAGAATTTTGGCTGAGATGGGGGTCGAATTGGGATAAATACAAAGATTCGCTGCCGACTCGGCAAAATTCCAAATGCTACGATTGGACGAGTATTTTTCTTTCTGACGTAGCTCGTATAAAATATTCGTACAATCCCAGATTGATCCCCGTGACTTCACAGTACAGTCTGCTCTTGATATACACCGGTTGGACATGCCCGAACGGAGTGTTAAGTTTCATTATATAAGATTGTCAGTTTCCTTTCTCCAGACATAGCCGGTATAAAATATTCGGCCGTACTGTAACATATGTTGATACGATCCCAGATTGATCTCCGTGACAGATGTTTTCATGTAAATACTTATTTCTCCTCTGATTATAAATCGATTGTCGTATCTTTGTTAAATCAGAACGAACTTGCCATTTTCTCCATTGATAAAACACGCGAGTATTCCACGTTATACATTGTTACGATTATTGCTTGATCTTTTTTAATGCCTTATTGTCGTGACAGATGGTTTCATGTCAATACTTATATGAAAAAACCAACAATGTGGACTCTGCTTGAGGTGTCGACCCGGATCAGCTAAAGCATACCGCGCAGGCTAACTCGGACAGACACTTTTCGCCTCCTGTGGATTTTCTGTTTCAGGAATCATAACTCTATACCTCTATCCCCCTGAGACGGAATGTGTCGGCCCGGATCAGTCTGCGCGTACTGCGCAGGCTGATCTGGGTCGATACACTACGCAGATACCATAATGTTGGGTTTCTCACGGAACGGCTCATATCTCTTATGATTGCCAATCGCTTGTCAGATCTTTGTTAGTCAAGAAAGAACGTGCCATGTTCTCCATTGATAAACAGAACTCGAGCTTTTCTCCCGTTTTTATATTTATTGAATCCCGGCTACAAGTAGTACTTGATCATATTGCATACGTTCTGTACTCAACATTCTGTGTCACAGTTCACAAGTATCACTTAACGCTGTCCCAAATACACCAGATAACTTTAAAAACATCTAGACAAAACTGTGCAAAATCTTTATGAATGAAAGTATGATAATTATACCTTTTAAGGGAAGGTTAAACATATTGTTGCAAAATGACAGTTTTGCTACAATGTTTTTATAATCTGTCTGCTATAAATGGGTCAAAAAGCATCTGCATGTAGGAAAGGGTCAAGGGCAAAATTAAGCAATATAATACCGATCTTCTTCTACTTCAGTTGCACTGGTATGGATAATCAATTCTGTAGAGCCGAAAATGTTCTAAATGAAGCTTACTGGGTTACATATTACCATGAATTGAACGTAATGACGAAGACATTATTTCACAATATGCAGATATACATATTGTTTCTGTTGATCTGCGTGATTTGACAACAATACGTCTACTACTGGGACGGTTGTTCAAACGTTGGAGTAAAGTTGCAGTTTGGTCCTGGCTGTTATAAATGGGTTTATAATATTAAATTGTTAGATCAAAGACCATGCTACAGTCCCTTGTATTGTGCCAGTGTATTCTGATTCCGGCTTAATTTAAAGAATAATCGTTCGGATTCAAAGAGTATTTTTAAATTAAACCCTTTTCCATAATCGACAAATCTTCAGCAGACGGTTTTGAAAACATCTGGGTAAAAGTTTCGAAAATCTCCGAATAGAGTTAACAGTGTGGTATAAGAAGAAATCGCTCATCATGAGCAATTCCTCTTTTTGTCCCATGGTTTTAAAAGTGCATCTGCTGTATATGTGTGTCAAAAAGCGTCTGATATTGGGAAAGGGTTAACAGCAGAACACCGAGTTAATTTGAAGGTTATTTAACCCTTTCCCTCATATAGACACTTTCTGACGCCTCTGCAGCAGACGGCTTTTTGAAAACATGGCAACAAAAGAAAAAAATGCGAGCAATTTCTCCTTTTGTCACCATGTTTTCAAGTCTATTAAATTATTGTTCTTTCAATTAAAGGTATTGTATATGCTTTTGCCAAAGTCGTCTGCTCCAGATTTGTTGCATTTGGGAAAAGGTCAATTAGTTTTGAAAAGACTGCTGAAGCTGAGAAAAGTTTTACAGAGCTCTAGATAAGGGGCGTTTTGCATGTTCTAAAATCCTTATTTGACCTTATAACCCTATGCTGTGGGTACTAAAAAGAATAATCTAAATCAGACGATTCCTTTGAGTACCTACATCATAGGATTTGGTTGGATAATAAAAGAGATATTGTGGGGAGGTAAACTGTATACCCCTCCTTATCTGGACCCCTGAAAGTATCTTCTGCATCAGCGAAATATTTTATTTACTTCATTCAGTCAATGCTTTATAAATATTTCTTTAAATTACGAGAAGCCTTTTATGTAATGTTTGCGTCTTTTCTAAACAAATTCGAAGACATATACGTAAAATAGAAAATATCGTTTCGACGAAATAAAGCGATATCATTGTTGTAAGTATAAAAGTAACAATACATGTAAATATATGAAAACCGCAACCATAAAGAATGAGTATCATAATTACTGTCAATGCATGATATATATAAATGAAATTCGTCAGGCACCAAAAATCCATACCAACAGGGATTAAAATGTGGGAGATGCATGCTGTAAAAATACCCGTCACTACGATTATGCCCAATATACTGTTAATATGTAAAAACGAGTACTTTTTATAGACGATAAACTTTGGTATCTCGTATGATTAGGTATCCAAAATAAAGGAAAAGAAGAAGTTCTATTATCAAGTAATGGTTTCTCTTCCAATGTACCCTGAGAACTCATCACTGATGAAAGAAGAATCATTGGAGATTTCTGAATACTATATACGCATAAACTGGCATTAGATCTGAAATGATCTGAACTTGCATATCAGAGGAAATTTGGAAAAGCTTTCCACACCACTCGAATTATTCAAAGAATCAATAATTCTTATTTGTAGTAAGAAAGCGAAATGTGCCACACTATAGGAAGACCGACCATTCGGAAGTTAAGATCATCGAACATATAGATCATCCTGTGCGCTCTGATCAGGATGTTCCCCAGTCAGAATAAAGCTATAACCCTTTCCCTCATATAGACGCTTTCTGACGCCTCTGCAGCAGACGGTTTTTTGAAAACATAGTGACAAAAGAAGAAAGTGCACAGCACGTGCAATTTCTCCTTTTGCCACAATGTTTTCCACTTTTTGTCATAGGTTATCCATTCAATTATGGAGATTTCCTATGTTTTGACAAAATATGTTCAAAGTCGTCTGCTGCAGAATTGTCGTATGAGGGAAAGGGTTAAAATACATCCTACATGTGCACGCATCCATAGAACGGTTACAACCCAATACAGAGCTCTAGATAACGTGTTTATTTCACATTTCCGAAATCCTTATTTGACACTCAAACTGTATGTTGTGGGTACTCAAAAAAATCGTCTCACCAAGACGATTCTTTTGAGTACCAACAACATAAGGATTGGTTGAGTATTAAGAGAGATAATGGTGGAAATATACTGGCTAACTCCTCCTTAACTAGTCCTCTGCCAATATGTATATATTGAAAAAGCATGCATATTGATGGTGTTGGTCATTTTATTTCAGAACATCGGAAAGGTCGGTTTTCGTATAGCCTGGTTCCAAATTACTTGTATTCAATGAAATCATTTGGCGATAGTACTTATACGGCCTATGTCCGGCGGAAAACTCCCTAGAGGGTGATCAGATAAAAACGTCAGTGCGTGTCTAAAACTTCATTTGATTGATGGATTCGGGTTTAACGTCATTAACGACACTATATCAGTTATGTCACGGTGACCAGATTACATACCCAAGTATTTCTTGGCTTTAAACAATGGCTGAAGAATGAATAGATATTCAAGATGCCTATGGTGTTAGTAACAATGTAACGGATATATTTTCTATGTTTATAAATTTTCGATTTTACTTTTACCTATTATCTCCGCTACAGGAAACCCAATCGTATGCTTATTGCGACCAGTGTGGATCCAGATCAACATGCATATACGTACAGTTTAATATGATTCTGCACTGTTCATCAGTAAAATAATTATAAAAGAATGTGTAAAGACAGATCTTTATTTATACATGTCATCAAAACGCTAAGTTTAGTTTTCCTGGAGCATAACTCAAGAATATTTACATGAATGGTTGTAAACATCTATTAATGAAAATTGTACAGACATGATCCCTATCTCTCCTCTCCCACACAACCAGAGAAAAGCAATATTACACATTTAGAGACAGGTGAATTAGTAATGAACACCGTCATACATAAATCGACATTTGATTGTTTTAAAATGTATGGCATTTACGATCAAGTTTCAAACTTACATAATTGGAGTTGTTTTTTATCTTTTTTCGGCGATAGCTGATTAACCTTAGTTTAACCTAGATGTTAAACACATTATCTAGATTGTAGACCAATCACATGTTGTATTTAATGAATAATATCGAAGAAATAAAGGAAATCAACGTTTTGATTGGTTCATAGTTAAGTTGGCGATCCTACAAGAGGCACTAATAAGGTGAAGTTTTAAAATGAAATGTTCTGCATACAAACCTTTAATTGTTTTCCTTAAGAAATAAATTTCAGCGAAACAAATCAGTGAAAACGTATGAAATATAATATTTAAGAGCAAAATATTAATTATTTTTGGAACATGATAAGTTTTCAGTTATTTATCGTCGATTGAAACTTATACACCTCTTGGGAGCCTCGCGTAATCTCCAGTCATATGACGTATTCTCGGCCTTGAATGCGCATGTTCTTTTTCTTAGTGTTTTCTCATATTTATCGCCGTTTATCTTTTTTAAAGATATTTCTTGTTTTTTTCCAAAGTATCATGTTCAAGAGACTTCCAGAATGGTTGTTCTACAATACATGGCGAACAAGAGAGACACTGATCAGACAGACCCTGATCAAACTGCTCGGAGAAAAAGGGTATTATCTAGAACTTCGCTAATCGTATAGTTCCGAATGCCATTTATTTCTCGTGATTAGTGAATGAAGATAACTTACTATGTCAAGTATCTGTGAGAGTCTCATCCCGAGTCTGACCGTCAACATGGACCCATTCACTCCAGATGGACGAATCAGCTTGTTGTAATTCTGGAAGAGAGGACATACATTTATAATTCTCTATTAAAAAAAAAGTTAATGTCGGACGATTATTGTGAGTGCTCACAACATAGGGTTTAAGTGTCAATTAAGGATGTTAGAACATAACAAAAATGTCCCTTATCTAAGGCGCTGCGATGGATAGATGAGTAACACGAGGTATACTATGAAGCAAGGATCAATTTGCTCCGTCTAGGGCGTAGCTCCCTTTGGGCACTGTAGGCACGTGCCTACACATTTCGTCTCAAAATGCCCCCAAAATGCAGGTGCGGCGATAGACATCTGCGTAATGTATCGACCAGATCAGCCTGCGCTGTCCGCGTAGACTGATCCGGCCGACACATTCCGTCTTAGGGGGGATAGATGTATAGAGTAGTTATTCCTAAAACAGAAAATCCACAGGAGGCGAAAAATGTCTATCCGGTTAGGCCTGTGTGGCATGCTTAGGCTGATCCGGGTCGATACTTTACACAGAGTCCACGATGTTGATTTTCTCACGAGACGGCCTATACATTGATCATTGCAAAGCTACGCCCCTGTCCGTCTAATCTACAACTCTCTAAGAACAAAAGAGAAAAGTAAATTGGGTACAGTATCAAAGAGGAAATAGAAGACCTTTTGAACCTGTCTATTGGAAAAGGTACAAATTGGTATTTCTGAACAGTGATTGTTCAGACCATCCTGTCCTGCGCGTTTTATCAGAATATATATTGATGGACAGAAGATTATAAAAACATTGTGTCTGAAACATATGAACAATATAGAACCAGATCAGACTGTGTGGATGCACTGGCGCATCACTGCTCATTTATACCTTTTTCCCTCAAATGTTCTGTACGGCAGCTTCAGGTGTCAAAATGTCGTTAAGTGACACAAATGGTTAAAGGAGGTGAACAAATGCAATAAATGAAAAGAACGTGGGACATGTTCAATTAAGTAGTGAATGACAGGTGTTGACCTCTAACAAATAACGGTCTTTTCAAATCTGCCCTCTACAGTTCTAGTTCATACGATGTTTTCAGACAAATTATCTGATTTGTCACTTTGATTGTTAAACTCAAAATAGTCTTAGCGTCGTGTTTAAACAAGTATGATATCCGTGTGAGACTGAACTTACTATACATCAAAAACAAATATAATCAGTTAAACTGCTGTAACCTTTATCTATTATTATATATGAAATGTATTCGATTACTGACAAAAAGCATTTACTTTTAAATACAATAACTGAAAATGTGCAGTTCGTATAGCGTTTGAGTAAAAAAAAAAAAATGTTTTATTTCAAATTCGTGCAACGCCTTCGTGGTGTAGTGGTCAGAGACATTAAAATAAATGGTTATAATGGCTTCCCTAACCTAATTGGTTCTCAGGATTGCGAGGATAGCATTACTACTGATGTATCGGTGTCAAGATCAATAAAACTGCTAGTACTCGTAATGTACACAGGAAATGCGTTGATAACTAACTAACATATTGTTGAGAGCAGCGTAAAACCCATTAAAACATACAAATCAAACTCGTTCAATGTTCAATGCTAAATCTTATCCTGTTGAATTCCTGTAACAGCTACCATCACCCTTGATTTTCGACAGCTCCATGTTCATGGACTAATCCTAATGTAACGGGAACGGGGTATAGGTAAAATACTACGGCTGTAGAAGCCGGCTTTTATAGCGACGTTTGCTTTTTCACAAAGTAAAGCAACGTACATCGCGTTTAGTGCCTGGATGGGTGACCCGCGATGGCTTAACTCCGTGAAGGACCCGGTACACATATCAAATGGTGGCACAGGTGGGATTGGTAGATGGGTATCGAACATTGCAGACCAAGCTTAGACTGTACGGTGATATTGGTCTACATTGTTCGAAAAGGGGAATTTAATTACGTTTGGTACAAGTAAATGTCGTTCGCGCACAGCGGTATAACGGTTAAGTTAAGTAGACAGTTCAATTTATTTGTTTGAAATCGATTTTAAAGGAGAGTTTAAATTGTATTCTTATTTATTTGCTGTCTGCTTCGTCACGACGTATATAAGATAAGACATCTCTAGATAGAACATATAACATTGCAAATGCTGACTGCGATAATTCACTAAATTAAGGTAATTATTTTCATACGGCAACAAAATAAAATGACCAATATATTGAATGCAAATCTTTTGCAGTCTTCCTGGGAACCCAGCCTACACGAATTTATGACAAATGCAAATTTATGAAGATCGACTTGCACGCACATGCTATTCGATCCTTGCGCATAATACAAGTAATTTAATTAATTGAAATCCAAGTACGGTTTATTTGCGAGCGATGTAGCGATCAAAGTGTTCGGAGCCGCAACTCATATCGAGGGCTTGGTGTGAAACGGTTGTAACTAAAAATCTATTTTTAAAACCCTTGTTTATGGGCAATTTTGACCCATTTGTAAACAATGGAAAATTAGGTGCCATTGCTCGTTCTGAGCAATGGCACCACATTTCCATTGTTTATCAAGAAAAATGATTTAACGCTTTTAAAGACTTTATGGCAAGGGGATTAACCTTGGTAAGAAAATACCAATTTTAGTTACAACCGTATCACGCCAAGCCCTCGATATTTTCTTTAATTCATTGCTTGGTTTGAGTTACTCTCACCATGCAGAAGTAGCAATGTGTCACGCATGTATAGTCTGTGTTTCGCCCCGTTCAATAGGTATGTCGCATTTCTAACCTAGAGGTGAAAGTTAGACGCAGATAAGTAAACCATTACAGTGTCTGGTAAAATCATTATCTCAGAGCAAGCTACATAATTCTTAATAATCTTCACCTTATTATTTACCTGCCGTTTACCTGTCATGATATATTCACAGTAGTAGTTTGCAATAGACTGGAAATAAGACCCTGGTTTGAGCTTGTTTGTTTGTATAGTGATTTACGCCGATTTCAACGTTTGTTCGCTTATGTCACGGCGTTACCAGTACCAGTAATTCTGGACCGTTTATCCAGACACCAGTCAGTCAGTCATGATGCTAACCCCCACAACCCTGAGCGCCAAGGAGGGAAAGTCATTACTACTATTTTTAAAGTATTTGGTATGACCCGGCCGGGGATCGAACATGCGACCTACCGCACCCGAGGCGGACGCTCTACCATTACACCACCGATGCGGTCCCTTGATGTTAAAATTGACAATGTCAGCATTGAATAACTTTTATCTATCTTTCTTTAGTAGATGCATATTACTGGACATCAGCTTTTATAAACTGTTAACCCTTTCTTTCATATAGACGCTTTCTGACGCCTCTGCAGCAGACGGCTTTTCGAAAACATAGTGACAAAAGAAGAAATTGCACAAAACGTGCAATTTCTCCTTTTGTGACAATGTTTTCCACTTTTTGTCATAGGTTATCCATTCAAATATGGAGATTTTCTATGTTTTGACAAAATACGTTCCAAGTCGTCTGCTGCAGAATTGTCGTATGAGGGAAAGAGTTAATGCATATGTCTCTGAACAATTTAAATGAACTGTTTTCAAGTCTTTATTTGCAAGTGCATACTACTTTTTTGAAAGCAGCGTAATTCAGACAAAACAAATCTAGATTTGAAGATTCAGCGTGTATCCCGTACTCTCTTTTTAAGTGATGTCACCGATGTTTTAATAATATTCAATGTTATAATAATCAAAGGAGGACGTTGGTTGATATAAATATAACATGTTTATACTAAGATACGCGTTTGTTGCATCAATGCATTTAAGACAGTGCGGACTCTGATCAGACTATGTGATTTAATAGACTAATTCACTTATCCAAATATTCAAAACAATAATGCACAAATTCTACTTTAGATGTTCGAGGGCACGGCGAGTTCATGCAAAACTGTATTATAAATGCCACGCATTCACATGCCAGAGTATAAAGACTTGGCGCTTGATCGTTTTCCCATCAACATGTGAGTAGTATAGGCAGCGGTTTAGGTGTAAACAAAGATGACGTAATCGGCGGCCATTTTGTTACCTAGTTACTATTTATAGTATCTCATTTGCATATAAGGATTGACACGAGTGAGGACGCCATTTTGGTAGTTATACAATGACTGCGCATGTCCATTTTAGTTCTATATTTAGAATGACATCATGGGTCTATATTTAGAAAGCTTTAACAATGGAGCAAGTGTTTCGGTAGCACCCTTCGGGCGAGACCACCAACGATTTGTCTCTAGTCTTCTACCAATAGATTCTAGCGGGTATGTTGTTGGAACCCTCGAAAATAATGGCAGGGAAATTCGACCTAACCTTTGCTACATTGTTTCGGGAAACCTGACACGAGACATCCATACGACACGATATATCCCTTTAATATGTCGTATAGTCGAGCCGAAGCACGCAGTCAAACATGTAGGGTAAAGCAATAAATTTAACGTCTTACCTCTAGAGCGTCCACAGTTCAAATGACAGAGATCCCGCTCTATTTTTAGACTCGGTATTTCACCATATTTTTATAAATAGATTATGTGTCATGTTCTATAAATAGATTATATGTCATTTACTATAAATAGATATTTCTAATAGTTCTATATTTAGAATGGCATCATGGGTCTATATTTAGAAAGTGTTGGAGCTGGCGGAGAAATTCGACCTACCCTTTGCTACATTGTTTCGGGAAACTGAAACATCCATACGACACGATATATCCCTTTAGTATAGTCGGCACATAGTCAAACATGTATGGCAATAAATGTAACGTCTTACCTCTAGAGCGTCCAGAGTTCAAATGACAGAGGTCCCGATCTATTTTTAGTTTCGATATTTCACAACCACTATCGAATATTTCATCAGACCAGGTGTACCAACAATAGAGCATTGAAATGACAAAGTTAATCTCATTTAAAGGCGCCATACTGTCTGCGTCTGAACATCTGCAACGAACGTGTTAACACTTGTCTGAGAATAACACTTTACAGTGCGGTTTCAAAACCTGAATATTGACAGAGTTTCGAACTCATAACCCTCATCGTATTGCTCTCAGGTGTGTTAGCATTGACCCATTATCAGAGTCATCAGATTGTGTTCATTTGGTGACGGAAGTACGGACAAAGACCTTTTGAAATGCTAAACACGATATATCCCTTTTGTATGTCATATAGTCGAGTCGAAGCACGCAGTCAAACATGTATGGTAAAGCAATAAATTTAACGTCTTACCTCTAGAACGTCCAGATCTCAAATGACCGATGCGCATGTCCCAATTTATTTTTAGATTCGATATTTCACCATCGCTATCGGATATTTCATCAGAAACTCAACAGGTGTGAGAACAATATAGCATTGAAATGCCAAAGAAAACGTGGACAATGGATGAATAGACTGCTTTAAACCAAACGGCGCCACAGTGTCTGAAGAACACCTGCACGTTAACACTTGCCTGAGAATAACCCTTTACACTGCTACTGCTGTTCAAAAGTTTATCCTTCATGATGAAAGTTATTATTATGTTTGAATTTGCACTTGAAAAGTGTCAGTGAAGTTATACACGACTTTACCAAATTGATCATATTTCAAATATAGCGGGAAAAGGAGCCCATTAAAAGCGTCAAATCAGTTTTTACTAATTCATTTCACTATTTACGCTTTAACTTTTTCTCTTTATGCTACCAAATGATAGAGGTCACCAAAAGCTTTCATTTAAACCCGGGGTTGTAGAGAAAATATTCAGCCGTTTTCGAGTTATGTAATATGAGAGATTTTTAAACCCCCAAAATGAACTTGCCCCGATCCTCAAGTTTGATATACCATTGGAAAGATCTCGTTGCACCCTTTTCATATATGAAAAAATTATGGTCCTACGAATATTAGTTCTCTAGTTATCGTCGTTTTAAATATGTGTTTGTTTCAAAGTGCGTCAAAAGGCTTCTTAATGCGTAAATGCCGATAACTCCTTTATTTCTTGTCCGAATGTAGTCGTGTTTGGATTCGTTGAAAAGGGTTTCGTAAACTCTATCGATTGAGGAGGTCAAACCGGAAGTTTGGTCTGTCTGTAAACCGGAAGTGTCGTCATTATATTTTACAATGGTCATATCTTCCTTAGTTCTGAACCGATGTTTACAATTTGTATATCATTCGAAAGCTCTCATTGAGATATGAGTATATTCGAAGTTGAAAGATATCCGATCAATGTTTTCATGACATTGTACTTTAAATAAGCAGCGCAAGGGGTAAATGAAAAAACAAAGACATGAATACAATTTCTACAATTTTATTATATAATCAAGTATTGTAGTTCGCATAATCAAAATAACTAACACTTTTTATTGAACACAGTATTCACAAATCACGATTCATTAAGGGATAAAAATGATTGTCAATTCGTCTCATATTCCATCCATGACGTCTATGAATAACTGTCAACCGTTCCGTTATGTTGTAAACGTGGTTAATTTAGGGCTCCCCCCGGCATTTTCTTTCCGATAATTTAGTCACGTAGTCCCGGTGGTCCGTGTATTCGATATCCCTTTTTCGCATTGTCAATCATGGTATGTTGTCTTTTACTGGATACCTCTGATTTGGCTAGTTCAACAGCTTGAGCCACTGGTGTCACAAAGTTAATGGTGGGTTCTTTCATCGTTCCACCCATCTGAATTTTTTCCACGACGTATTGTCCTTTATGATTAGGTTTCAACTTCCCTTCGGCCATCCGTTGAAAATGTCGTGTCCACATTTCTACTCTATCCATCGTTGACGTAAGTGAAGTACACAGCGAGTGATAGTTTTATCTTTGGCTATTAGCTGTAACTTTCTTCCCCTTATAGCATGTCTTCACCATCACTGTCGTCGCTACCACCATAGCTAACGTCGTCGTTCTCAGACTTCACTATACCTTCTATTAAATAACTGTGTTTCTTAATGGCCGACTGTATGGCCTGTTCTAGTATCATTCCCTCGGACACGAGTTCGTGTACATCTTCCATGACACGTTGGTGAATGACTCCGTGTTCTAATTGGAATGTGTGGAGAAGCAGTTGGCTATACATACGTAAGACATGTGTTGTATCTTCCGCTACTATTTTGAGTCTGCCTTTTTCTTGGCCTCGTCATTGGACATTCCATCTCGCTCATACTTTTCCACTTTTTTTCGCCAAGATTTTTCATTATTGTTCGAAGCTTTACGGTACATGACTTCAAACACTTTGTGTTCTTCGCTGTCTTTATCTTTTACATCTTCTTCGCTCTGGTCATAGGATATCCACCGTTTTAATGGAGGCGTTTCCGAGTGATCCTCCGTGGCAGAACGCTTATTACACCATCGTTTGACATGATTTTGTAAAGAATGAACGTCACCAAACACGGATACCACAATCGTCGCAAACGGGCATGTCTAGACTGTTATCAGACTCGAGCTGGAATCACTCTTTATGTACTCCACAGGGGTGTCCCTTATAGTTTTCTTAACTGAATATCCTCGCTGATCATACGCTGGAGTATCACTTATATACTTGTGTTCAGCTACTGATACATTCTGTTCAAAAATGTTTGGTCTAAGTCGCATGTATTCGGGTGTAGAGGCTTGAAGATCAATAACGAGATGTCCATATGGCTTTTCTGTGGCGTTTCGATATACATTCATGAAACTGTGACTACTGGTAGGGTAGATCCGTCGTGCCAGTACAGAAATTTGATGTCTATCAACTGGGTTGTTAACACAATTAAATATTTTGTATTAAGGCTGATATCTCGGCACGCTTTTCCTTGAGTGAAAAACGTTCTGTGTCAGGAAAATGACCGTCAAGTTTCTATGATGAGATCCTTTAGTAAAAAGATTAGCCACTCTTTCATCCTTCTTCGCCTCTCCCATCAAATCATCTAATATGATGCAGTTCCGCACGTTTACGTCTAGATACATATCTTGTTCAAGACAGTCTGGAATACCCCTCACAAATTCAACGTTAGACAATTCTGTCTTGATTTCGTCGTATAATGGTTGATTTTGACTATAACACCAGATGATCCTCTGAGGTGGTGGTTTGATTGTATCTTGGCACAATATCATCTTAGTCAATACCGATTTACCACTTCCACTCGGTCCAGACAAAACGAGTGTACACGGATGTTTAAACTTAAATACGGGCGCTCCGGGCGCTCCCAAATGCGCTCCGGGAGCTCCCAAATGCGCTCCGGGAGCTCCCAATGCGCTCCGGGCGCTCCCAAATGCGCTCCGGGCGCTCCCAAATACGCTCCGGGAGCTCCCAAATGCGCTCCGGGCGCTCCCAAATGCGCTCCGGGAGCTCCCAAATGCGCTCCGGGCGCTCCAAATGCGCTCCGGGAGCTCCCAAATGCGCTCCGGGCGCTCCCTCATATTGTTGTACTCCTGGTGATATATTCCAGTATCTTTGGTCTGTATGTGAAGATGGTTCTTCAAAGTGTTTGTTTCTCTCATGTCTCATTAGATTGTATCTACTACAGAACGACCGATCACACGTTGTACAGAAATTGTACTCATCTTTTCAAAGTCGTGTGTTGCAGTTTATTGTGGATATCTCCCTTTATAAACTTACAGGGCGTTGAGCGCATTTGGAGCTCAGGGGGAGCTCCCGGAGCGCATTTGGGAGCGCCCTGTAAGTTTATAAGGGGAAGATATCCACAATAAACTGCAACACACGACTTTGAAAAGATGAGTACAATTTTCTGTACAACGTGTGATCGGTCGTTCTGTAGTAGATACAATCTAATGAGACATGAGAGAAACAAACACTTTTGAAGAACCATCTTCACATACAGACCAAAGATACTGGAATATATCACCAGGAGTACAACAATATGAGGGAGCGCCCGGAGCGCATTTGGGAGCGCCCGGAGCGCATTTGGGAGCTCCCGGAGCGCATTTGGGAGCGCCCGGAGCGCATTTGGGAGCGCCCGGAGCGCATTTGGAGCTCCCGAGCGCATTGAGCGCCCGGAGCGCATTTGGGAGCGCCCGGGAGCGCATTTGGGAGCTCCCGGAGCGCATTTGGGAGCTCCCGGAGCGGCATTCTTGGGAGCGCCCGGAGCGCCCGTATTTAAGTTTAAACATCCGTGGTACACTCGTTTTGTCTGGACCGAGTGGAAGTGGTAAATCGGTATTGACTAAGATGATATTGTGCCAAGATACAATCAAACCACCACCTCAGAGGATCATCTGGTGTTATAGTCAAAATCAACCTTTATACGACGAAATCAAGACAGAATTGTCTAACGTTGAATTTGTGAGGGGTATTCCAGACTGTCTTGAACAAGATATGTATCTAGACGTAAACGTGCGGAACTGCATCATATTAGATGATTTGATGGGAGAGGCGAAGAAGGATGAAAGAGTGGCTAATCTTTTTACTAAAGGATCTCATCATAGAAACTTGACGGTCATTTTCCTGACACAGAACGTTTTTCCTC
>JASEVX010000002.1:96077696-96107687 GCA_031761405.1 Serripes groenlandicus
GTCCACAGTTCAAATGACAGAGATCCCGCTCTATTTTTAGACTCGGTATTTCACCATATTTTTATAAATAGATTATGTGTCATGTTCTATAAATAGATTATATGTCATTTACTATAAATAGATATTTCTAATAGTTCTATATTTAGAATGGCATCATGGGTCTATATTTAGAAAGTGTTGGAGCTGGCGGAGAAATTCGACCTACCCTTTGCTACATTGTTTCGGGAAACTGAAACATCCATACGACACGATATATCCCTTTAGTATAGTCGGCACATAGTCAAACATGTATGGCAATAAATGTAACGTCTTACCTCTAGAGCGTCCAGAGTTCAAATGACAGAGGTCCCGATCTATTTTTAGTTTCGATATTTCACAACCACTATCGAATATTTCATCAGACCAGGTGTACCAACAATAGAGCATTGAAATGACAAAGTTAATCTCATTTAAAGGCGCCATACTGTCTGCGTCTGAACATCTGCAACGAACGTGTTAACACTTGTCTGAGAATAACACTTTACAGTGCGGTTTCAAAACCTGAATATTGACAGAGTTTCGAACTCATAACCCTCATCGTATTGCTCTCAGGTGTGTTAGCATTGACCCATTATCAGAGTCATCAGATTGTGTTCATTTGGTGACGGAAGTACGGACAAAGACCTTTTGAAATGCTAACACGATATATCCCTTTTGTATGTCATATAGTCGAGTCGAAGCACGCAGTCAAACATGTATGGTAAAGCAATAAATTTAACGTCTTACCTCTAGAACGTCCAGATCTCAAATGACCGATGCGCATGTCCCAATTTATTTTTAGATTCGATATTTCACCATCGCTATCGGATATTTCATCAGAAACTCAACAGGTGTGAGAACAATATAGCATTGAAATGCCAAAGAAAACGTGGACAATGGATGAATAGACTGCTTTAAACCAAACGGCGCCACAGTGTCTGAAGAACACCTGCACGTTAACACTTGCCTGAGAATAACCCTTTACACTGCTACTGCTGTTCAAAAGTTTATCCTTCATGATGAAAGTTATTATTATGTTTGAATTTGCACTTGAAAAGTGTCAGTGAAGTTATACACGACTTTACCAAATTGATCATATTTCAAATATAGCGGGAAAAGGAGCCCATTAAAAGCGTCAAATCAGTTTTTACTAATTCATTTCACTATTTACGCTTTAACTTTTTCTCTTTATGCTACCAAATGATAGAGGTCACCAAAAGCTTTCATTTAAACCCGGGGTTGTAGAGAAAATATTCAGCCGTTTTCGAGTTATGTAATATGAGAGATTTTTAAACCCCCAAAATGAACTTGCCCCGATCCTCAAGTTTGATATACCATTGGAAAGATCTCGTTGCACCCTTTTCATATATGAAAAAATTATGGTCCTACGAATATTAGTTCTCTAGTTATCGTCGTTTTAAATATGTGTTTGTTTCAAAGTGCGTCAAAAGGCTTCTTAATGCGTAAATGCCGATAACTCCTTTATTTCTTGTCCGAATGTAGTCGTGTTTGGATTCGTTGAAAAGGGTTTCGTAAACTCTATCGATTGAGGAGGTCAAACCGGAAGTTTGGTCTGTCTGTAAACCGGAAGTGTCGTCATTATATTTTACAATGGTCATATCTTCCTTAGTTCTGAACCGATGTTTACAATTTGTATATCATTCGAAAGCTCTCATTGAGATATGAGTATATTCGAAGTTGAAAGATATCCGATCAATGTTTTCATGACATTGTACTTTAAATAAGCAGCGCAAGGGGTAAATGAAAAAACAAAGACATGAATACAATTTCTACAATTTTATTATATAATCAAGTATTGTAGTTCGCATAATCAAAATAACTAACACTTTTTATTGAACACAGTATTCACAAATCACGATTCATTAAGGGATAAAAATGATTGTCAATTCGTCTCATATTCCATCCATGACGTCTATGAATAACTGTCAACCGTTCCGTTATGTTGTAAACGTGGTTAATTTAGGGCTCCCCCCGGCATTTTCTTTCCGATAATTTAGTCACGTAGTCCCGGTGGTCCGTGTATTCGATATCCCTTTTTCGCATTGTCAATCATGGTATGTTGTCTTTTACTGGATACCTCTGATTTGGCTAGTTCAACAGCTTGAGCCACTGGTGTCACAAAGTTAATGGTGGGTTCTTTCATCGTTCCACCCATCTGAATTTTTTCCACGACGTATTGTCCTTTATGATTAGGTTTCAACTTCCCTTCGGCCATCCGTTGAAAATGTCGTGTCCACATTTCTACTCTATCCATCGTTGACGTAAGTGAAGTACACAGCGAGTGATAGTTTTATCTTTGGCTATTAGCTGTAACTTTCTTCCCCTTATAGCATGTCTTCACCATCACTGTCGTCGCTACCACCATAGCTAACGTCGTCGTTCTCAGACTTCACTATACCTTCTATTAAATAACTGTGTTTCTTAATGGCCGACTGTATGGCCTGTTCTAGTATCATTCCCTCGGACACGAGTTCGTGTACATCTTCCATGACACGTTGGTGAATGACTCCGTGTTCTAATTGGAATGTGTGGAGAAGCAGTTGGCTATACATACGTAAGACATGTGTTGTATCTTCCGCTACTATTTTTGAGTCTGCCTTTTTCTTGGCCTCGTCATTGGACATTCCATCTCGCTCATACTTTTCCACTTTTTTTCGCCAAGATTTTTCATTATTGTTCGAAGCTTTACGGTACATGACTTCAAACACTTTGTGTTCTTCGCTGTCTTTATCTTTTACATCTTCTTCGCTCTGGTCATAGGATATCCACCGTTTTAATGGAGGCGTTTCCGAGTGATCCTCCGTGGCAGAACGCTTATTACACCATCGTTTGACATGATTTTGTAAAGAATGAACGTCACCAAACACGATACCACAATCGTCGCAAACGGGCATGTCTAGACTGTTATCAGACTCGAGGCTGGAATCACTCTTTATGTACTCCACAGGGGTGTCCCTTATAGTTTTCTTAACTGAATATCCTCGCTGATCATACGCTGGAGTATCACTTATATACTTGTGTTCAGCTACTGATACATTCTGTTCAAAAATGTTTGGTCTAAGTCGCATGTATTCGGGTGTAGAGGCTTGAAGATCAATAACGAGATGTCCATATGGCTTTTCTGTGGCGTTTCGATATACATTCATGAAACTGTGACTACTGGTAGGGTAGATCCGTCGTGCCAGTACAGAAATTTGATGTCTATCAACTGGGTTGTTAAACACAATTAAATATTTTGTATTAAGGCTGATATCTCGGCACGCTTTTCCTTGAGGAAAAACGTTCTGTGTCAGGAAAATGACCGTCAAGTTTCTATGATGAGATCCTTTAGTAAAAAGATTAGCCACTCTTTCATCCTTCTTCGCCTCTCCCATCAAATCATCTAATATGATGCAGTTCCGCACGTTTACGTCTAGATACATATCTTGTTCAAGACAGTCTGGAATACCCCTCACAAATTCAACGTTAGACAATTCTGTCTTGATTTCGTCGTATAATGGTTGATTTTGACTATAACACCAGATGATCCTCTGAGGTGGTGGTTTGATTGTATCTTGGCACAATATCATCTTAGTCAATACCGATTTACCACTTCCACTCGGTCCAGACAAAACGAGTGTACACGGATGTTTAAACTTAAATACGGGCGCTCCGGGCGCTCCCAAATGCGCTCCGGGAGCTCCCAAATGCGCTCCGGGAGCTCCCAAATGCGCTCCGGGCGCTCCCAAATGCGCTCCGGGCGCTCCCAAATACGCTCCGGGAGCTCCCAAATGCGCTCCGGGCGCTCCCAAATGCGCTCCGGGAGCTCCCAAATGCGCTCCGGGCGCTCCCAAATGCGCTCCGGGAGCTCCCAAATGCGCTCCGGGCGCTCCCTCATATTGTTGTACTCCTGGTGATATATTCCAGTATCTTTGGTCTGTATGTGAAGATGGTTCTTCAAAGTGTTTGTTTCTCTCATGTCTCATTAGATTGTATCTACTACAGAACGACCGATCACACGTTGTACAGAAAATTGTACTCATCTTTTCAAAGTCGTGTGTTGCAGTTTATTGTGGATATCTCCCCTTTATAAACTTACAGGGCGTTTGGAGCGCATTTGGGAGCTCAGGGGGAGCTCCCGGAGCGCATTTGGGAGCGCCCTGTAAGTTTATAAGGGGAAGATATCCACAATAAACTGCAACACACGACTTTGAAAAGATGAGTACAATTTTCTGTACAACGTGTGATCGGTCGTTCTGTAGTAGATACAATCTAATGAGACATGAGAGAAACAAACACTTTGAAGAACCATCTTCACATACAGACCAAAGATACTGGAATATATCACCAGGAGTACAACAATATGAGGGAGCGCCCGGAGCGCATTTGGGAGCGCCCGGAGCGCATTTGGGAGCTCCCGGAGCGCATTTGGGAGCGCCCGGAGCGCATTTGGGAGCGCCCGGAGCGCATTTGGGAGCTCCCGGAGCGCATTTGGGAGCGCCCGGAGCGCATTTGGGAGCGCCCGGAGCGCATTTGGGAGCTCCCGGAGCGCATTTGGGAGCTCCCGGAGCGCATTTGGGAGCGCCCGGAGCGCCCGTATTTAAGTTTAAACATCCGTGTACACTCGTTTTGTCTGGACCGAGTGGAAGTGGTAAATCGGTATTGACTAAGATGATATTGTGCCAAGATACAATCAAACCACCACCTCAGAGGATCATCTGGTGTTATAGTCAAAATCAACCATTATACGACGAAATCAAGACAGAATTGTCTAACGTTGAATTTGTGAGGGGTATTCCAGACTGTCTTGAACAAGATATGTATCTAGACGTAAACGTGCGGAACTGCATCATATTAGATGATTTGATGGGAGAGGCGAAGAAGGATGAAAGAGTGGCTAATCTTTTTACTAAAGGATCTCATCATAGAAACTTGACGGTCATTTTCCTGACACAGAACGTTTTTCCTCAAGGAAAAGCGTGCCGAGATATCAGCCTTAATACAAAATATTTAATTGTGTTTAACAACCCAGTTGATAGACATCAAATTTCTGTACTGGCACGACGGATCTACCCTACCAGTAGTCACAGTTTCATGAATGTATATCGAAACGCCACAGAAAAGCCATATGGACATCTCGTTATTGATCTTCAAGCCTCTACACCCGAATACATGCGACTTAGACCAAACATTTTTGAACAGAATGTATCAGTAGCTGAACACAAGTATATAAGTGATACTCCAGCGTATGATCAGCGAGGATATTCAGTTAAGAAAACTATAAGGGACACCCCTGTGGAGTACATAAAGAGTGATTCCAGCCTCGAGTCTGATAACAGTCTAGACATGCCCGTTTGCGACGATTGTGGTATCGTGTTTGGTGACGTTCATTCTTTACAAAATCATGTCAAACGATGGTGTAATAAGCGTTCTGCCACGGAGGATCACTCGGAAACGCCTCCATTAAAACGGTGGATATCCTATGACCAGAGCGAAGAAGATGTAAAAGATAAAGACAGCGAAGAACACAAAGTGTTTGAAGTCATGTACCGTAAAGCTTCGAACAATAATGAAAAATCTTGGCGAAAAAAAGTGGAAAAGTATGAGCGAGATGGAATGTCCAATGACGAGGCCAAGAAAAAGGCAGACTCAAAAATAGTAGCGGAAGATACAACACATGTCTTACGTATGTATAGCCAACTGCTTCTCCACACATTCCAATTAGAACACGGAGTCATTCACCAACGTGTCATGGAAGATGTACACGAACTCGTGTCCGAGGGAATGATACTAGAACAGGCCATACAGTCGGCCATTAAGAAACACAGTTATTTAATAGAAGGTATAGTGAAGTCTGAGAACGACGACGTTAGCTATGGTGGTAGCGACGACAGTGATGGTGAAGACATGCTATAAGGGGAAGAAAGTTACAGCTAATAGCCAAAGATAAAACTATCACTCGCTGTGTACTTCACTTACGTCAACGATGGATAGAGTAGAAATGTGGACACGACATTTTCAACGGATGGCCGAAGGGAAGTTGAAACCTAATCATAAAGGACAATACGTCGTGGAAAAAATTCAGATGGGTGGAACGATGAAAGAACCCACCATTAACTTTGTGACACCCGTGGCTCAAGCTGTTGAACTAGCCAAATCAGAGGTATCCAGTAAAAGACAACATACCATGATTGACAATGCGAAAAAGGGATATCGAATACACGGACCACCGGGACTACGTGACTAAATTATCGGAAAGAAAATGCCGGGGGGAGCCCTAAATTAACCACGTTTACAACATAACGGAACGGTTGACAGTTATTCATAGACGTCATGGATGGAATATGAGACGAATTGACAATCATTTTTATCCCTTAATGAATCGTGATTTGTGAATACTGTGTTCAATAAAAAGTGTTAGTTATTTTGATTATGCGAACTACAATACTTGATTATATAATAAAATTGTAGAAATTGTATTCATGTCTTTGTTTTTTCATTTACCCCTTGCGCTGCTTATTTAAAGTACAATGTCATGAAAACATTGATCGGATATCTTTCAACTTCGAATATACTCATATCTCAATGAGAGCTTTCGAATGATATACAAATTGTAAACATCGGTTCAGAACTAAGGAAGATATGACCATTGTAAAATATAATGACGACACTTCCGGTTTACAGACAGACCAAACTTCCGGTTTGACCTCCTCAATCGATAGAGTTTACGAAACCCTTTTCAACGAATCCAAACACGACTACATTCGGACAAGAAATAAAGGAGTTATCGGCATTTACGCATTAAGAAGCCTTTTGACGCACTTTGAAACAAACACATATTTAAAACGACGATAACTAGAGAACTAATATTCGTAGGACCATAATTTTTTCATATATGAAAAGGGTGCAACGAGATCTTTCCAATGGTATATCAAACTTGAGGATCGGGGCAAGTTCATTTTGGGGGTTTAAAAATCTCTCATATTACATAACTCGAAAACGGCTGAATATTTTCTCTACAACCCCGGGTTTAAATGAAAGCTTTTGGTGACCTCTATCATTTGGTAGCATAAAGAGAAAAAGTTAAAGCGTAAATAGTGAAATGAATTAGTAAAAACTGATTTGACGCTTTTAATGGGCTCCTTTTCCCGCTATATTTGAAATATGATCAATTTGGTAAAGTCGTGTATAACTTCACTGACACTTTTCAAGTGCAAATTCAAACATAATAATAACTTTCATCATGAAGGATAAACTTTTGAACAGCAGTAGCAGTGTAAAGGGTTATTCTCAGGCAAGTGTTAACGTGCAGGTGTTCTTCAGACACTGTGGCGCCGTTTGGTTTAAAGCAGTCTATTCATCCATTGTCCACGTTTTCTTTGGCATTTCAATGCTATATTGTTCTCACACCTGTTGAGTTTCTGATGAAATATCCGATAGCGATGGTGAAATATCGAATCTAAAAATAAATTGGGACATGCGCATCGGTCATTTGAGATCTGGACGTTCTAGAGGTAAGACGTTAAATTTATTGCTTTACCATACATGTTTGACTGCGTGCTTCGACTCGACTATATGACATACAAAAGGGATATATCGTGTTTAGCATTTCAAAAGGTCTTTGTCCGTACTTCCGTCACCAAATGAACACAATCTGATGACTCTGATAATGGGTCAATGCTAACACACCTGAGAGCAATACGATGAGGGTTATGAGTTCGAAACTCTGTCAATATTCAGGTTTTGAAACCGCACTGTAAAGTGTTATTCTCAGACAAGTGTTAACACGTTCGTTGCAGATGTTCAGACGCAGACAGTATGGCGCCTTTAAATGAGATTAACTTTGTCATTTCAATGCTCTATTGTTGGTACACCTGGTCTGATGAAATATTCGATAGTGGTTGTGAAATATCGAAACTAAAAATAGATCGGGACCTCTGTCATTTGAACTCTGGACGCTCTAGAGGTAAGACGTTACATTTATTGCCATACATGTTTGACTATGTGCCGACTATACTAAAGGGATATATCGTGTCGTATGGATGTTTCAGTTTCCCGAAACAATGTAGCAAAGGGTAGGTCGAATTTCTCCGCCAGCTCCAACACTTTCTAAATATAGACCCATGATGCCATTCTAAATATAGAACTATTAGAAATATCTATTTATAGTAAATGACATATAATCTATTTATAGAACATGACACATAATCTATTTATAAAAATATGGTGAAATACCGAGTCTAAAAATAGAGCGGGATCTCTGTCATTTGAACTGTGGACGCTCTAGAGGTAAGACGTTAAATTTATTGCTTTACCCTACATGTTTGACTGCGTGCTTCGGCTCGACTATACGACATATTAAAGGGATATATCGTGTCGTATGGATGTCTCGTGTCAGGTTTCCCGAAACAATGTAGCAAAGGTTAGGTCGAATTTCCCTGCCATTATTTTCGAGGGTTCCAACAACATACCCGCTAGAATCTATTGGTAGAAGACTAGAGACAAATCGTTGGTGGTCTCGCCCGAAGGGTGCTACCGAAACACTTGCTCCATTGTTAAAGCTTTCTAAATATAGACCCATGATGTCATTCTAAATATAGAACTAAAATGGACATGCGCAGTCATTGTATAACTACCAAAATGGCGTCCTCACTCGTGTCAATCCTTATATGCAAATGAGATACTATAAATAGTAACTAGGTAACAAAATGGCCGCCGATTACGTCATCTTTGTTTACACCTAAACCGCTGCCTATACTACTCATGTGATTGTTTTATTTATACCTCACTGACTTTCTCTCTCTTCATCGTACCTCTATCTTAACACATGGAAAACATTTACAGGTAGAATCGACTGTGTAAATGCAAGTACAGGGAACTCTTAGATCGGAGACTATTATTATATTCTTACACGTATTTTTACATACTTATCTATTTATAGGAACTACTTATTAACCCATTGTCGCATTTTAACGCATACGTGTATGCAACAGACGACTTTTGAAACCATTGAGACAAAATGAGAAATACCTCATCATGAGAAGTTTTTTTATTTGCCACAATACTTTCTTTATGTTCTTCAAATAAAATTTAAATTTTTAGAGATTTTCCAAATAGTACGTTTTCAAAGCCATCTGTCAGAGATTTGTTATGGGAGGGCAAGGGTTTAAGTATTATATGTGCGGTAACAACGGGACGGGTACATACAGCATAGGTATATAATTACAAATATAAGTTCACTGCATTTACTTAAAATAACAATTTTTCCTATTTCAGACGATAAACGACTTTAAAACCTCTAACAAAAACAATACCCTGAAATGTCTCCTTTTCGCTTGTTGACACCTCTGCAGCATACGGCCTTTGAAAGCAATGTGTTAATGGAGCAATTACTCATAATGAGCAATTTCTCTTTTAGCCACAATGTTTTCGACTATACTCAATCAGTGTACAACCATTTCTAGAGACTTTCCATATTTTGCCTAGATTTTCTTTTCGAAGTCATCTTGAGTATATGGGGTTAAATGTGGGAAAGGGTTAATGTTGCGTACATCGGGATAAATAGTCAGTGGTGAATTCAGGGAGGTGTTGTTTTGATATGTCCTCGTTACATAACAATTCGACATTGTGGACCCTGCGTAAAGTATCGATCCGGATCAGCTTAAGCATGCAGCGCAGGCTTACCAGGACAGACACTTTTCGCCTCCTGTGGATTTTCTGTTTCAGGAATAATTACTCTATACCTCTATTCCACTGTGACGGAATGTGTCGGCCAGGACTAGCCTGCGCGGACTGTGCAGGCTGATCTGGGTCGATACATTAGAGTCCACAATGTTGGTTTTCTCGCGAAACGGCTCATATGTCCTCATAACATAACCATTCGACATCAGTTTGTAAAAAAGCTATTATGATGTCAGACCGAGTATGATAACATTGGTACAACTATTGAAAACACAAAATAGAAAAGATCTCTTCCAGCTCGCGTATTATTTGAAATATGCATTTATAGAAAATATCTATCTATATGTATGTGCTTGTCAAATAAAGATCTATCTATCAATACTTATGTGCTTGTCAAATAAAGATCTATCAATCTATCTTTCTATACGTATGTGGTTGTCAAATAAAGATATATCTATCTATATATATGTATGTGCTTGTCAAGTAAAGGTATATCTATCTATCTATACGTATGTGATTGTCAAATAAAGATATATATATCTATCTATACGTATGTGCTTGTCAAATAAAGATATATCTATCTATCTATACGTATGTGCTTGTCAAATAAAGATCTATCTATCTATCTATACGTATGTGCTTGTCAAATAAAGATCTATCTATCTATCTATACGTATGTGCTTGTCAAATAAAGATCTATCTATCTATCTATCTATCTATACGTATGTGCTTGTCAAATAAAGATATATCTAACTATCTATCTATACGTATGTGCTTGTCAAATAATGATCTATTTATACTTATGTGCTTGTCAACTAAAGATCTATCTATAACGTATGTGCTTGTCAAATAAAGATCTATCTATACGTATGTGCTTTTCAAATAAAGATCTATCTATACGTATGTGCTTCTCAAATAAAGATCTATATATCTATACGTATGTGCTTGTCAAATAAATATATATCTATCTATACTTGTGTGCCTGTCAAATAAAGATATCTCTAGCTATCTATCTATCTATAACGAGGCCCAATTTTGCAAGACACGGTTCTTATATATTTACCTTGAGTAAAAGATTGTGCAGCTTCTGTTCAGTGGGTGGTTCACAAATCACAAACATAAACAACACGAGGAAAATATACAAAGAGTGCGCGATTGTCTCCATCTCTGATTGTCTGTTTATATTCTCAGTAAACAATGTGTCAAATTATTGCTGTACATGATACGTTGCTGTCAAATTAACGACTGATCACTATACTTAGGAATATCCCTCTTTTTAACATAATTTACATAAATACATGCATTTCAGTTTATTTTCCTCGACTGTTTTCCTTGACAAGCTGTCAATCCAACCTATTTAGAAATCAACATAAAACATATGAATTGAAGTTGTATATACTATCAAAACGGATATCGAGAACTTTAAACAGCAAATTATAGGCAATTTTAAGAATCGTGATTTTTCTCCTATGTCATTAAATCGAATATTGCATGAAGCAACATTGTAGACGCCATTAATAAGGTTCTTTGATCTTGTATGCGTGTGTATAATGCAATTTTGATGTAGACAGAAACATTGAGGTAAAAGGGGTCATTGTTCGTCTACGATCAATGGCAACCTTTCCTACAATGCTCCCGGAAGACAGTATCATATACTAGTCTCCATCATATACAGCGCAACGGGCATAACTGATAATATTTCGTATTTTATCAAACAAAACGATTAAAAAGCGAAGCGTGGTTCCCCCTGGTTAACGCCTCCATCTTTTCCGCGAAAAAGCAGCCGACATGCCGCCCTTATTTCAAGAAAATACAGACACTAAAACACACGTTTTATACAAAATGAACACACACTAAATATATCCTGTATCATTAATAAACAAACGATAATCTTTACATTACTGCCTTGGAAAAATCTTGTTTAAAGTTAGCGGTTTTCTTACAAAGCGTTGAACGCGGTATGTGAAGTAGTGAGAAGTTAAAGGGGAACTCCGACGAAAATTTCATTTTTTGGTCGAGGAAAGAGAACGCAGCAATCTTGTTATTGTTGTCGTTCTTCTTGGGTTCTTTCTTCTTGTTCTTGTTCTTCTTGTTGTTGTTGTTCTTCTTATTCTTCTTCTTGTTCTTGTTCTTCTTCTTCTTCTTCTTCTTCTTCTTCTTCTTCTTCTTCTTCCTTCTTCTTCTTCTTCTTCTTCTTCTTCTTCTTCTTCTTCTTCTTCTTCTTCTTCTTCTTCTTCTTCTTCTTCTTCTTCTTCTTCTTCTTCTTCTTCTTCTTCTTCTTCTTCTTCTTCTTCTTCTTCTTCTTCTTCTCAATCGGGGGTTGTGAGTTCGAACCCCAGCTCGGCCAACATTCTTGCCGACGTTTAGGCAAAGTCGCTGAGACAAGCGTCATTCGTCTTTCACCAATGGGCTAACAGTCTATGTAGAAAATCAGCCAGTTGCTTGGAAAGTATGGTGCGTGGAGTATTGGTGTGAGAAAACCAGGAAACATATGAGTAGGTAAACTGTTGAAAACGGCGTTAAAACCCAATCAATTCTTCTTCTTCTTTTTCTTCTCCTATAGTTGTGTGTAAACTCTACCTTAAGCCTAGTTCTCACTGTCCCGGATTGGCGCCCCGGTACGTCCCGGATGGTGGTCCAGGAGAAACCGTGTCAAACCGGGAAGACAACCGTGGTGGCACCGTAGCAAATCGGGAGGATGCGTGATGAACCGTGTTGATCCGGCGCGTTCCGGCAGACCGTCCCGGATGTTTTAAAATGTTTAACACAACCGGGAGTCACCGGAAGAAATATCAAGAACCTGTGTTATCCGGGCAAGTCCGGCACAACGCCGGTATATACCGGCGCAGGACCGGGTCTCTACCGTGGCTCTTCCGTGATAGTCCATAGTAATCCGGGGCGGTCGGGAATACTACACTCACGGTAGACATACGGTGAACCCCGGAGTTAACCCGGCATAGCTCCGGCGTATGTCGTTAAAGCCCCGTTTTGCACATGGTCGGAGCCGGATTAGCAGACGGTTAACATTTCGCCGGTTGAGGCCGGTAGACCCCCGTTTCATTACGGACTGAGCCGGTTTATGCAGGATTATCCCGTTTCCACGACGGTAACAGACGGCGATCTTACGGTCAGACAGCGTGTAGTTACGGTTAGCCCCGGATAAATTTCCGATGTGTATAAAGTATCGTGTACAATTAGGTCGGATGTGTTGGCTCACGAATAGATTCGTCATATGACGGTGAAAGCATGGTACCATCTAGTGCATCTTTTATAACATGTTTTTTAACAGGCGGAGGGTTCTTGTTTCTAGGCATTTCTGACGATTAGACAGATCGGTAGTCTTGGTCAACACTGCATTATACTATTTAGTTAACTTGGATTACTGTTTCTGTAATAATGTTTTTAATTGTTTTATGTATGTATTAATTACGATGTATTCTCACCGACTGTGATTATATCAACTGATGTAGACAGAAGTAAATATCCATGCATGAGTAATGATACGAACAGTGCTCCAGTAAAACCAACATAAGCGTTATTATTACACCTGTTACTAAATACCTTCATGGTTAAGGACATAAATGAATATATTTTAAATAAATTGCATTATTATTACAATGCAGATTCAGATTTGACTTCGCGGGTGCGTTTGCTGATCTGGTTCTAAATTGGTTGTACATGCCTAATGGCTGGTTTTCGAAGATAAATTATAATATGATAGAATACATGGCTTTCACTCCGTCCCCTCGTCTGTCAACACTTTTTTAGCGATACCTTCTATAACATACAAGACATATACTAAAAGCGATGTGCACATACATACTGAAATAAAAAGCGGATGTGTTAGATACCAAAAGTAGGACACTGCGACAGTTACGTTGACCTATGACCCTCTTGAAGAAAACAGTTTTTCTGGACAACACGTAACACTCGCGAGAAAACAACAAACTCAGACAATTGTCTTTTTGATGTGCTATATGAGCAAATTAATAATATAAAGTAGGATAGAATTTCAGCCCAGAAGTGCAGTTGAAATATGTTCTCACCTTACATTTGAGTCGATGCTGGGAGCTGGTCGATAAGCGTCCTGTGTTACTAGTACCAATTAAGAGTGTCCTCGAACATTAAATACAGTAATTAGAAAGATTATGTAGGAAAATCACCACGGCACAACAAAAAGGCGACTAAATTGTCTTTGGCTATACAGACTATATGAAAATGATTTAGGGAAATAGTTACGATCGACGCTATATTGGCGGATTTTCACCCGTCTAACGATGAATTGGTAAAACAGTTCGCGGACGTAAGGCCAGACTTATATCCGAACTTACGGCAAACTTATCAATTAGTTACTATCGAGTTTATGTCCTTGGCTCAAGGGCGCCTAGTGTCTTTGCATAAAAAAGATTGAAGACCTCATATACCTTTTCGTGCTGTAAACAAGCACGTTTGCTGTCGATGTAATACTTTGACTCGCTCATGACATCAAGGAAAGGGTTAAGATCACAATACACCAATTTATTCCTTCTTTGTTTCCATGTAAATCAACCAGTTTAAACTCTCAATTGTCACTCTTTCTAAGCGTTTCTCAGGATATACAACCTACATCATTGAAAAGGGTTACCTCTAAGCTTTAAAATAATCAAAAGAAAATGGGAGGCCATGTATTATGCAAGAAAGAATTCACCCCGCGAAAACGGTTACCGTCATTTTGGACGAAATCGGGCTGGGACGAAACTGGTTTTTCACATTCTCTACATTCATTTTCAAACAAGGTCAAAATACTAAACATGGTCAGATCAATCATTTCCAATGCATCCTATACACATTTGCAATGAATTTCAACACAATGTCATGTAGCCTATTCAATGCATTCTGGTGAAAGGTATACACTCCTTTCTACGCAAACAACGTTTTTGGTGGGGACTATTTGCTTCTATTATATTATATCAGCGTGGTCGCGGATGTATTTGGCGTAATTTGACCTTAAGCACATGGCAAACAGTGTTGTAACAGTGAGTTTATCGTGAAACAATCCACAGTTATTTCTCAACATTACACCGTAACGTGTGTATTTATTTTCAATTTTCAATTTCAACATTGTATAACCTATAATACAATAACATGTTTTAATATTGGGAAATATAGAACAGCAATGTATCGATTTTATAACAATGGGGAAAGCCTACACAGTGAAAAGTATTTTGATGTTATTCTATCCGACTTTTGACACAATTAAATGTGGTCTTGCTTTATAAGAAACAAATGTCGATAAAATAATGAAAATAACAGGAGGAAAGCATGGCAGCCTTTGAGCTTTTCATAAGGAAAGAATTTTGGCCGAGCTGGGATTCGAACTCACAACCCCTGGATTGACAGCCCGCGTCGATATCGACTGAGCTACCGGGGGCCGGCCAAGCGAGATAATGCAGATGTATTCAATTGAAGAGCAAATTCTTTTTTCTTTTTTTTTATTATTAATATTAAACAAGTCGGAGGCTGCGAAAATAATTTAGTGGCATTGCGATATGAGCCGTTTCACGAGAAAACCAACAGTATGGCCTCTGCGTAATGTATCGAACCAGATCAGCATGCGCAGTCTGGGAGATAGAGGTAAATAGTAATGATTCCTTAAATGGAAATCCACAGGAGGCGAAAAGTGTCTGTCCGGTTTAGCCTGTGCGGCATGCTTAGACTGATCCGGGTCGATACTTTACGCAGAGTCCAGAATGTTGGTTTTCTCACGGCACGGCTCATATCTCGAAATCGAACGGTATCCATTAATTACCTCGAGTTATCGATTTGTTCAAGTGATTAATATATTTAGTTATTCAATTATTTCATGTATTGTCAGCATCTTTAAAATGCCTAAATACGTTAAAATACTTTATTATGAAAAGCATGTCAGTTATGATATAAAAAATCGTATAAAAAATGCTGTTAAACTATTTTCCAAAGACATATCAGTTCCAATGAATGTATCGTCTATAATGATATATTCGAATTATCGCATGTTCCAGTTATCGCGATCCAATCGAACTCATCAAATTGATATGAATCCATGATCCTTGGGAATGTTGTTCGAGACTAGTCGGCAAATCGTTGTGGCTTCTAGACAAAACCATTAAAACAACATATGAGCCGTTCCACGAGAAAACCAACATTGTGGACTCTGCGTAAAGTATCGACCCGGACCAGGATTAGCATGCCGCGCAGGCTAACCCGGACAGACACGTTCCGGCTCCTGTGTTTTTTTTCTGTTTCAAGAATCATTACTCTACACCTTTATCACCCTAACTAAGACGTAATGTGTCGGCCAAGATTAGCCTGCGCGGACTGCACATGCTGATCTGGGTCGATACATTACGCAGAGTATATAATGTTGTTTTTTCTCGCGGAACGCCTCATATCGTAACAAGACGTGTTGACAGCGTTGGGTGTGAATTCATCGAAATAGAGCAAATACAGACATTATGTACACATGGTCGCAGACTGATCGGGCCTTTGGTTCTAACTTGTTACAAGGACTCTAAAAGGTTTATTCTCGACTGTCCCACATTTTGATTTTTGGGCTAAAAATCGATGTAGGACTATCGGGAAAAAATACAGGTAAGGTGTCGGCTAATCCCTGCCCGGGGCGAAGATATCACTACAGTTCGGTTCATTTAAAATTCCACTATATTGGTAACCATTTTTTATAAAACAGTATGTTACGAATTTATCAGAAAAAAGCTCTTGTTTGGTCCTCTTTTTGATATAACATAGGAATAAGGAAAATATCAAATTATTTAGAAAAACATATTTTAATTCAAATTAGGTAATTGAACTATTGTTTATAATACATACATTCAAATAACAAATAACAAATTAAACACATCATATAATCACATCGTCTGATCTGGGTTTTCACTGTTTTCAATTTTGTTGAATATTTACTCAGTTTATAAATGGTTACATATGTAGACAATATGTTGCTCTGTCCGCATACTCAATTGCGCTAATGGACCCATCACGCAGGCGTTCCTTTAGGGATGCTAGTCGCGTGTCAATGTTTTTATATTTCCTTCTCTTGGTTGGTCTTTTACCTCCGGTAGCATACTGAACTACCTTGATACATGAAAATGATTCAACTTCCTGGATAGTTCTAAGGATGGAAAATATGTTCGGATGTGAATGCTGAACAGCTTTCTTCAACATGCTATGCCAGCCTTCTACATTGTTTGTCGTCCTTGGACCATGGGTATTGAAGTGATTCCAAATCTGTTTGTCGCTCTCAATCCAGTTCTCAGTTACATAGTCTGTGAATAATTCAACTGCTGCAGGAAGCTCTAAAGTAGCAATGTCAGTGAGTGCTTCGAACCACACGTCTTCAACTGAGTTGACTGGTACAAGTGGTAAAACTGCTGCTCGTCTGACCAGGCGGTGAATGTCTTCGTTTGTCCTGTAATCGTTGGCCAAGCCCGAAGACTGTACCTTCCGCCAGATACACTGTGTGTAGTGGAAGAAGCATGCCTTCACGTCCGTCGTCTGGAAGACTCGTAGAGCAGCTTTTCTTGGAGCGAGTTCGTGGTCCATGAACAGGATGTCGGGTTTCAACTCGAGTCCAAAACGGTTACATTCTCTATCCAGTGCATTAAACAGTCTCAGATAAGTTTCTTCCGACTTTCCTGGTAGGAAAGCAAACATCAGAGGATACATCTGTCCGTCTATAAAACAATGCCATGTGTATAACTGGTAGAACAGTCCCGGGCATGTGTAGAAGGTACCGTCAGCGTAGATTGTTCTGGCGTTGCATAGGTGCTCCAGATTTGTCTGCGTAGCGAACACGAGCATTCGGTTTTCTTCACCTTCGTCTATAAGCAGAAACTGCTCACCAGCTGACGTCTCTGTCCACTCCCCTTCCAGGCGTATGTCTTGTCTTCTTTTCGGAAGTACTGGTCTGTCTTTGCTTCGCTCACGATAAAGTTGAGACTTACATCCTTCAAAAGTCTGGATTCTTTTTACCAATTCAACAGATTGTTCATTCCAATCCCGATTTCTGAGAGCTGATACCTCTTCTTTGTAAATTGTTGGAATAGGCGTTGTTTCTTTTCGACACCGTTTTCGCATCTTCTGCATCACATCGTCTGTTTCTATATGGAAATTGTCAGGCTCGTGGATATGGTGAGCGTTATGTCTGACGAGAATACCTTCTCTGGTTGTTACTCGTGATGGACAGGCACGGTTAGAACATGTCCAGTACACCCTCTCTTCCCGTCGGCTCTTAATAACAAATTTGTGGCCATCAATAACCAGACTCATTCCGCCGCGCTGGTTCTTCACAAAATCTAGTCTTACTTGCGCGTTAGCCATGTTTTCAGTATGATGTAAAAACAATAATGATACTTTTCCCCAAAATTTTCAATTCAAGAAATGCATCAACAGTTTGTTCATTTATAATTAAGAGCATATAATTATATAATTTTCTTTAATTTAATTGAATGTTTGTGCAAACAGTTTAGAAAGAAATGAAACAAAGGTGAAATTAATAAAGATCAAATATGAATTATAAGTGTGTTTTTTTGCAAACAAATGAAATTAATAAAGATCAAATAGTAAAGAAACCGCAATGAAACAAAGGTGAAAATACTGTGAAATTTACTATGTTTGTAGTGGAATAGGCATAAACTTAATTGAATGTTTGTGCAAACAGTAAAGAAACCGCAAATTTACTGTTTGTAGTGGAATAGGCATAATAACAGGACTGTATTCTCACCTTTCCCTTACCTCTCTTTACCGCTCGTTATCCCACCGCACTAAGGGTAAATAGTAAAATCAAAATGTGGGACAATCGAGAAGACACCCTCTAAAATCGGGGTTTTCCAAGATAAATTCCGTGATGTTGTTTTGATTTTCTTAAGACGACAGATGTTGGCAAAGCGGTACACGTATAATTAATTTCGTTTCTTGGCACTCATAACCAACCTATTCATTCTTTTATTTCTGGGGTTTATTTCTTTGGCAATTAATACGAGTTGTTTTGGCCTGTGTACTTAAATTAATTACTAGAAAATTGTAGGAATTGTGTGATTGTCTGGATGAAACAGACTGAAATATGTTCCCCACCATTGAAACCATGCTAGCGTATATATGCATGCGAGAGAAAGTGCGTAAACAACATTCTTTTGAGCGATTAACAAAAGTGATCAATTTCAGTTATCTTTAAACCATAACACCATGTCTGTTTCGGGTGGTTTTCACTTGCTAACCAATTATCCTGATATTCGTGACTTTTAACAACATTCACTTACGTTTTAATTAAAAGTTAAACTACATTTACGAACAATGTGAACCGAGATCAACCTGCATACTTGTGCTGTCTGATCTCAAACTACATCGTTCGCTTCTTATGCACCATCAGGTAGCAAACGCTAATCCATAAAATAATAAGAACTGCTAAGAAATCAAAGTGAATATGAGCCGTTCCACGAGTAAACCAACAGTATGGACTCTGCGTAATGTATCGACCAGATCAGCCTGCGCAGTCCGCGCAGACTAATCCGGACCGACACATTCCGTCTCAGGGGGATAAGGGTATAGAGTAATGATTCCTAAAACAGAAAATCCACAGGAGGCGAGAAGTGTTTGTCCGGATTAGTCTGCGCGGCATGCTTAGGCTGATCCGGGTCGATACTTTACGCAGAGTCCACAATGTTTGTTTTCTCGTGGAACGGCTCATATATCATCAACAGCGTAGATTCAGCAGGATAAGGGTTAACAGAAAGAGTATTGTGTGTAGTAAATAATTGTGATACCACCAGCCCAGCTAAGGTACAAACAACATGTTCCAAAGTGGTAGGTCAGCCGGCACATATGTTCATATTTATCTTGGTCAACATCGTTTGCTTGGTTCTGTACACATCATCTAAAAATACGTGAAATACAGTACACCTTATCAGAAACTTTGGATTAAAGAAATGGCAGTGATCAGTTGAACAAGGGTCAATCCATTTTAATATACAATAAATCTTCAACACAAAAATATGAACAATCTCAAACAAACAATTGTTGAAGACTTTTGATTTGATTGATTGATTGATTGATTGATTGGGGTTCTTTCCAAGCAACTGGCTGCTTTTCCACATATACTGTTAGCCCATTGGTGGAGGACGAATTACGTCTGAAAGAATGTTGGCCGAGCTGGGGTTCGAACTCACAACCCCTTGTGTGACAGCCCGCGTCGCTACCGACTATTCTACCGGGGCCCGGCTCTATTGAATACAGTTGATCACATTGTGGCAGAACGAAATACGCCCTAAATGTTGGAAGAGCTAAGGAAGCGTTTTTACATTATAACTTACGTTTTTTAAGTTTTTAACACCTCGACTATTAGGTTTAGGTCACCGGCCCATGCAAGGATATACTATACACGGTCTTTCTTACTCCACATCGATCGTTTGGTCACCGGCCCATGCAAGGATATACACGGTCTTTCTTACTCCACATCGATCGTTTGGTCACCGGTCCATGCAAGGATATTCTAAACAAGGTCTTTCTTTCTCCACATCGAGCGTTTGGTCACCGGCTCATGCAAGGATATACTATACACGGTCTTTCTTTCTCCACATCGATCGTTTGGTCACCGATCCATGCAAGGATATACTATACACGGTCTTTCTTTCTCCACATCGATCGTTTGGTCACCGGCCCATGCAGGGATATACTATACACCTTCTTTCTTACTCCACATCGATCGTTTGCTTGTACAAAAATAAGTGTCCATGTAAATTCAACTCTTATGTGATGTATATATTATAGCAAGTTCAGTTTACAAAGATTCGTTAAATTTCATAATCATACGACATTCGATTTACACGGACAGACATTCCGAGAAATAAAGAGTTAAACTTTCCCTCATATTAGCGCTTTTTGACGCCTCTGCAGCAGACGGCTTTTTGAAAACATAGTGGCAAAAGAAGAAATTGCTCAAAACGAGCAATTTCTCCTTTTGCCACAATGTTTTCCATTTTTTGTCATAGGTTATCCATTCAATTATAGAGATTTTCTCATTTTTGAGAAAATATGTTCAAAGTCGTCTGCTGCAGAATTGTCGTATGAGGGAAAGGGTTTATTTGTTACGTATTCATGCGTCAGGTTAATTTTAGCTATTACGAGAATTCGAAAAGAATCTTTGAATTTTAGTAATGTGAAATTAAAAGGTTACTACTGTTTTTATTGCCGTTTTCATTCTTGGTTGACAGTAAAATCTTGAATATCTGGGAAATAACATTTGGATAGTCTACTTGTGAGATGAAATAAGCAGGAAAACACATGCATAGTTTGGGTAATTGAATTCTTCCTGAAACAATCTTAACTCTCCAAAGAATCGTCCAATTAATTTCCAATGATATATTTAGAGACAGATTCTAATTCAAAATAGGAAGATTGTATGTTAAGAAAGTTGAGTACATGCTGTAGCTTGGAAAAAATCCCATACCGACATATCGAATTCAATACAAAATGGGTTTGCTGCTTGTATATTCATGGTAGATTTTGAATATATTTACTGTTCTGCTTCTTCTACTGCAAACGCTGTAGACTCTGCTCAAACGCAGGGGTCTCGTCATGATAGTTGTTCAATTTTATATAGTTTGATAGCATTTTTCTGTTGAGAAAACATATTGTGTTAGTGTTTTACGACGCTTTCAACATTGTTTTCAGTTAAATCGAGGCGTTTCACGGGTAAGCTATTAGTACTACTAGTCCATTTATCCTGACACCAGCCAGCCAGTCAGTCGTAATGCTAACCCCGCAACTATGAGCGCCAAGGAGGGCAGCCATTACTACCATTTTGAGAAACATATAAAGTACAACACATTACCGAGGTAAGGGTAAAAGTCTGCAGTCTTCCGGGCGAAAGTAAATGGAATCAAATTGCATCTATTATTGTCATTAGTGTAAGGGGGGATTGTGCCTTGAGTGGCATCATTAGAGTAATAACACAAATCAAACACAACAAGCCCATTGTAACGACAGAACAGAATGGAATGGACTGTATTACCTTGAACCTTACTATTCATTGTCTTAAATAACATAATTGGGCTGCTTCATGCAAAAAACCGGTCTTGCATCTGCGAGCAATGAAGACTCTGGTCAGCCTTTGCATGCGTACAATCTCACTAGAGCCTGCAATTAATTATTTTAACCGTTTATCATATTGTTATGATTTTAAGAGTCGTTTGCTTTGAAAATAGTGTAATATTTTGAGCCGTCCCACAAGAAAACCAACAGTGTGGACTCTGCGTTAAGTATCGACCCTAATGGGCCTAAGCATGCCGCGCACTCTAACCCGGACACAAATGTTTCGCCTCCTGTGGATTTTCTGTTTCAGGAATCATTACTGATCATTACCTTTATTCCCATTGAGACGGAATGTGTCGGCCCGGATTAGCCAGCGTGGACTGCGCAGGCTGATCTAGGTCGATACATTACGAAGAGTCCATAATGTTGGTTTTCTCGTGGAATGAATCACAATTATGGAACATAGGATGTGTCTTTCAACTTGAATTAAAAACAGTGTTGGTAGATAAAACGACGTGGCTCGTTTTAAGCTAGATCCCTGTGTTGAATTTGTCAAACGTCGCCAGGAAAAGGGTTTTGTTTGGAAAAAAAAAATTTGAGTAAGGTCATACTTTTGTAAATTAACCCTTTCCCTCATACAGCAAATATGGAGCAGATGTAGGCAAAAATATGGAAAATCTCTATCAATAAAGGTAGCATTATCGTATAGTGTTGAAAATATTGTGGCCAATGAGAAAAATTGCTCATTATGAGCAATTTGTCCATTGGTCACAATATTTTCAAAAGTCGTCTACGGTAGAATTTATATGGGAAAGGGGTTAAGAATCAACCCAAATATTCCGAGTGTTCAAACGGTTTCATTATAGTACAGAAAATTTCTATTCAGATGTGAAATGGCTTGAAGCTGGAAGATTAATAGAATGGTAATAGGGGGCGTCGAGGCAATAATTCAATGACAATATCGATATCATATGAGCCCGTTCTAGGGACATGGAACTTCTTGGCCTCTGTGAACAATGTAGATCCAGATCAGTCTGTGAATCCGTACAGTGTGTGCACCCTGTCATTCGTGAACAATGGCTCACAGTGTTTTTTGTCATTTTTTAACATCCTTTTTACATCGCATTGAAGTGACGGATTTGAAAAAAGACAAAAGTATACTATATCATTATAGATGAAAGACAAATTATTGAATGAAGTTGAAAACATTGCGACAAAACACGAAACTGCTCTTTATAAGGAATTTCACCATTTGGAATAATGTTTTAAAAAGTCATCATCTTCAAATCCGTCCAAAAACTTCTACAAGTGGGAAGAAGTTAAAAAGTAGCATTATGACGAAGTAGCATTATGACGAAGTAGCATTATGACGAAGTAGCATTATGGCGAATCGTTCATATGATGCACACAATCACCCAGAAATAACTCGAAAAGGCGTCAATATACCCTTTGTCACGTGCATGCGTATTTTAGGGATTTGGGAAACATTATAGCAAACGCTTAAATTGCTCATAATAGGCACATTTATTCTTTTATCACAATGCTTTCATCTATATTCAATACTGAGATTTCCATTCATAAAGATTGTACCTACTTTCCCTATATGTGCTCGAGGCTTTCCGCTGTAAATATGTTGTCTGTGGGAAAGGGTTAGAATGGGAAAGGTTATAGAGAAGCACGAGACATTACGTTGAATAATTCCCAGAAATTGTACATAATATGGTTTATTAACGTCATACTGTAGATGTAGTGAACGATGCATGGTGTTCTAGGGGTGTTTCTCACGACTGTATGTCTTGTAAATGTCTTGACTAAATGCTTCTATTGCATGTGGCTTCATTGAACGTGAATCCGAAAATGAGCCGTTCCATGAGAAAATCAACATTATGGACTGTGCCTAATGTATCGACACATATCAGCCTGCGCAGTCGGCTAAGGCTAATCCGGGCCGACACATTCCGTCACAGGGGGATAGAGGTAAAAAGTGATGATTCCTTAAACAGAAAATCTACAAAAGGCGCAGAATGTGTCCGGGTTAGCTTGTGCGGCATGCTTGGGCTGATCCGGGTCGATACTTTACGCAGAGTCCACAATTTTTGTTTCTCGCAGAACGGCTCAAATCATTCCTTACGCCATGGGAGACCCAGCGTTAGGACAATGATAATTTTAAACTATTTCCCACTTTAAGACGCATATTGACGCATGTGTGCTCAAGTATCGTATTGGTCGGAAGCAGATTCATTTTCGTAAAACATAATTGACGCCACGTGGAAGCGCGGCGTCAGTATGGGATAGGTTTTAATTTTGTACCATGGGGTGACGTAATCGAAAAGGGAGCAACCAACACATATTATTGTAAAGAAAAACTCTGTAATATGTTTGAAAAAACAGCCTTTATGATTGAATATATTGTATTAACTGATTTAAGAAACAACAAGATACAAATTACCGTTGTTACAAAACTTTAGACAAATTTAAATTGTTTTTAATAACTGTTCCCCAACTAACTAGGCTAAGCTTGTTTTATGACTTGGTTTACGGAGTTCACTAGGCTACGCTTTTTAAATTGTTTGGTTTACTGCTCTGACGAGCTCAGAAAAAAGATTCGGGTGATGTTTTTTCCTATTTATTTTTGTTGTATAACTAAACTTAAAACGTTCCCCATACAGTTGTTCATTCAGACCATTGTATTCTTGCTATATGTTGATTATACATGAGAACCTTTTCTTTTAATTTCATAAATGCTTAATTTTGATATTAAATATCTTTAAACTTGTTAGAATTATTTGTATATTTTTATTTATATACTCTCGTTTTTTGTTATCATACTTCTGCTCAACTGGAATGGGAATAGACTTCCCTCTCTACTTCCAAAGCTTGTGTCACACTTAACTTATAACTGGAGGCATTAACACTTAAGTTAATATCTGTTAATATTTCAGTATCTATGTTTTTTGGTTATCTAATTGCTCTAGTCAGAGCATATTTAAAATTAAGAAACTTCAGTTTGTATGACACTTTATTGTTGCAGTCAATGTTAAGCAAACGGTAAACCAAATGGTTTGAAGACTTAACTTGTCATTTCACGACTAAACTTTACATGCTGAATATCACATATATCGTAGCATATAAAGTGTATAATCCCTACGTCAAAATCGACCCATTTTGCTCTTGATAACATTTTATTATATACTATGGTATCCAGGTGAGCAATAAAGGAACATTTTGGCCTTCTTGTTTAAGATAAAGGTACATTTGGCCTCGTTTGCACAGGTTATTTAAATGTATTGAACTGCATCTGTTTCCCTTTAAGTCATGCTTTAAAATCATGCGCGGCGTCTTTGATGCTTAGCATTAAAATTCGTCTTGTTCTTATTTGGTATATTTCTTAACACAGAGAGCGATTTAACTCTTTCAGCGCCGAATTGTTGGACGTGGACTCTTCCATGTTCAAAGGCGGGCGACTCTATTTCATATGTTAAAAGAGTTTCGGAATGTTTGGATAACTACAAGGCAAACAATACTGATTTCAGGTGAGACAGCTCGTTACGAGCTGACTAACCTGAATCAGTGTTGTTTGCAAAAAGCTCAATATTGCCTTTGGCGCTGAAAGATTTAAGAGTGTTATTAGTTCTGGACCTAACTTCCAATTATCAGTGATGATGTCATAGTTGGGGTTTCACCTTTATTTCTATTTTATTGTTATGCTACTTATAAAAACGATAGTTTTTAGGCTGTACCTTTATAACAATTATTACATCTGGATAACATATAACGTCCTTGATCGACGCCTAGCGGCATTATCTAGCCACCGGTAATTGTAATGCGATTTAGTACATTAAATGTTTTTTTTCTTCTGAAGTTTCCAAGCAGACTGATCTAAACTTAAATACTAGGGTCTAATTCCACCAACCTTACTTAGCGCTGAGTAATACTTACAAACTTAAAAGCGTATTTCATCATGTTTGTTTCCCATATAAAAATGCCAAATGAGTTCATGTCTTAACAAGTATTGTAAGACAGTAATGTAACTATTGTAACTATTTATATCAACTTAGTCATTTACTTAAATACGTTCTATTATTCATGTTAACCAAATATTAGGGGAACAGGTACAAGCATCTGAATAGTGCATCCTTGGTACCCAGTCTATTATGACATGCTCGGTACCCAGGCTATTATGACATCATTGGTACCAAGTCTATCATGACATCCTCGGTACCCAGGCTATTATGACATGCTCGGTACCCAGTCTATCATGACATACTCGGTACCCAGGCTATTATGACATGCTCGGTACCCAGGCTATTATGACATCCTCGGTACCCAGGCTATTATGACATGCTCGGTACCCAGGCTATTATGACATGCTCGGTACCCAGGCTATCATGACATCCTCGGTACCCAGGCTATCATGACATCCTCGGTACCCAGGCTATCATGACATCCTCGGTACCCAGGCTATCATGACATGCTCGGTACCCAGGCTATCATGGCATCCTCGGTACCCAGGCTATCATGACATCCTCGGTACCCAGGCTATCATGACATCCTCGGTACCCAGGCTATTATGACATCCTCGGTACCCAGGCTATTATGACATGCTCGGTACCCAGGCTATCATGACATCCTCGGTACCAAGTTTATCATGACATCCTCGGTACCCAGGCTATCATGACATGCTCGGTACCCAGGCTATTATGACATCCTCGGTACCCAGGCTATTATGACATGCTCGGTACCCAGGCTATTATGACATGCTCGGTACCCAGGCTATTATGACATGCACGGTACCCAGGCTATTATGACATGCTCGGTACCCAGGCTATTATGACATGCTTGGTACCCAGGCTATTATGACATGCTCGGTACCCAGGCTATTATGACATGCTCGGTACCCAGGCTATTATGACATGCTCGGTACCCAGGCTATCATGACATCCTCGGTACCCAGGCTATTATGACATCCTCGGTACCCAGGCTATCATGACATCCTCGGTACCCAGGCTATTATGACATCCTCGGTACCCAGGCTATTATGACATCCTCGGTACCCAGGCTATTATGACATGCTCGGTACCCAGGCTATCATGACATCCTCGGTACCCAGGCTATCATGACATCCTCGGTACCCAGGCTATTATGACATGCTCGGTACCCAGGCTATCATGACATCCTCGGTACCCAGGCTATTATGACATCCTCGGTACCCAGGCTATCATGACATGCTCGGTACCCAGGCTATTATGACATCCTCGGTACCCAGGCTATTATGACATGCTCGGTACCCAGGCTATTATGACATACTCGGTACCCAGGCTATTCATAAAATATATGATACCCTGGGCAAATTGGCTGTAAAAATCTCGTTCTCATAATTAACTTATGAGGTGAAGTGCAGCCGCTTGATTGGTCGCATGACATAAACCTCATGCGATACGAAAATTACAGTGAAGGAAATCAAGGTGCATGCTTTACGAAGTTTCGCTAGCCTGAATTTGCCCAGGGTATCATATATTTTATGAAGCCTTGGTACAGAGGATGGAATAGTGTAGAGTCACATTATCCTGTCCTTCTGTTCCGTCTGAAATGATGACCACAAGTTGACAGATACTTCTAACAAGCTCTTGTTTATGAAAATATTTGATCAGTGTAGATATTGATCAGATTGTGTGGATGCACTACTTAGTCTGGTCTGCACTATCCATAGAAGCGAATGTGTACGTTTTCTCGTGGTCGGACTCATATGAATTCAATATGAACTGAAAGTGGAGCAGACGAATGTAATTTCTTTTTGATTTACCGATATGATTTATCTGTATCGAATTATATAATTATATCAAAATGTAGACACTGCACATACCAGTCAAGTCTAACCTTCCGAATATTATTCTTATATGGCGTCTCTCCGTTCATTCCCTCATATGCTATTTAAGTTTTAACCCTTACCCTGATGCAGTCCATGTTAGACGCCTCTTCAACATACGCATTTTGACAAGACTGTAGGATAAGAATAAAAAAAGAAATTGCTCAAAACGAGAATTTTCCTCTTTTCCAACAAGTTTAGTTTTTCTTTTCTGCATGAAAGATATACTTTCAATTTTCCTGTTGTTTTCGATTTGCAATCTTTCCCTGCGGTAATTTCAAAGCAAGCGAATCCATATATATCATATCTATTAAAATATTAACTCAAACTTTGACCTTTGAAAACACCGTGGTAGTTTAAGTAATAGCTCTGAAGGATCAAACACTCCTTTGGCGACACTGTTTAAAAATACATTCAATGTTTTAACTTTAATTTATAGAGGTTTCCCATATGTTTGCCAATATGTTTTCAAAGTTGTCTACTGCAGCTTTGTTATGTGTTGGTAAAGTTTAAAGGGAGGTATACTTAATTTAACACGATATACTAGTGTGTTTTTACATTGACATAGAATACGTATCCTTTGATAGATTTGTTCCGTAAAGATTAGCGAGAAAAACGCAAAAATGAGTGTTTAATAGTAAAATGCAAAATATACTTGAAATGAATTTTTATATATTAGTACCATAGTTAGAACAAGTGCGTCGACATGAAACCTTACACAAGCACGTAGCCTTTTTATGTAATTCCATAACGTTTTACGAGTAAGACATAAAACTGATTTTACAAGTAAATATCGCAATAAACTTTATGTATGTTGTTGTTATTGATATAGAAGTATTATGACAACAGTTATAATAGAACATTTGCTCTGTAAATGCCCGTGTATGCAATAACGAATACATCGAGAAAAAGGAAAACCTTAAAATAATACATTGCTTTTGATATATCATTTAAAGAATTTTACTATTTAAACTCAACATTAATTTGGGCTGTGTATTAAGATGTAAAATAGTCGCACTATGACCATAATAAGAACATATATGTAATACTCTGAACATAGTTTTCGGCAATTGGAAATTAGTGACTAAAAAAATAATTATTCGAGGACCTTTTATGAATGGATGCGTGTTGCTGTCCAAATGAAAGTTATTACCAACAGTCAGTTAGGAATAAAAAATGATACAAAATGCCATAAAACATTTCTGGGAGATCTCATTACCGAGAAATTGACTTTTGATATATAATTATTAAATGTCAATCATCTCTGTCATACATTGTCTATCGAATGCCCCCCTCACTTTTCAAGGTTTATTTTACAAATTGGACGCCTTGTCATTTATAGAAATAGATAATACAATTTATCGAAGCTAAATCGCATTTTTATAATATGACCCTATCTGTGAGAAAAGGTAGAAAGTGGCATTTTGACGCATCTACAGCGCAGACACTTCGAAATTATTGTGGAAAAAGGAAAAATTGCCCCAGCATGAGCAGTTTCTCCTTTTGCCACAATGTATTTTAAATTCATTCAAGTATTGTCTTTCATATATAGAGAGGTTTTTTATGTTTGAGTGTATATTATCAAAGACGTCTGCAATTTCTTTCCTTTTGCCACATTGTTGTCAACTCTATGTATTAATCTATACATTATTTGAGAGAACATCCACATTTTGGCTAGATTATCAAAGTCGTCTGCTGCCAGAATTCATTTTAAGTGGGGAAGGGTTAATACAGAGACCTGTCATTAAGAAGTTAAAGTTAAGTGACTTCTATCATTTTAAACAAAATTATTAACATTAAAAGACTGGTTATTGGGCCTGTTTGTTCCAAAATTGTATCGTTGTCATAAAATAACTCACTCGTCCCAAATTCGTTTCAATTTGTGAATACTGAGAAAAAGACACGATACCAAAAACCACACTTCTGAAAGGATGCTGTAACCTGAACAGTCTAAATAGAACGGAACAGAGATGGAAAGAAAATTCATTTTCAGCGTATTTGCCTCACAACTGACAAATACGCTCGTATGTTGAACTTGACCGAGCTAAATTCCTTTTTCAATTCTCCAATTTCTTGGAGAGTGGCATGGACAAATATGGACTGCAGTTGGAATAACATGCATTCCGTTTATGAAAATACAACCCCATTAAACGAACGAAAAAGTTTCACACAGCTGCAATTCGATGCTTCACGAGATAAAGACATGGACGAAGAGAATGACCTATAGATCCGTATTGGTGGATTTTGTTTAAAAAAACATAAATACTCTCGTGGTATAAAGGACCAAGTACTATGTGTAAGGTTCATATAACAGATAAAAGAGGATCGAAGTGTTTTCCTTTCACTGTAATACGTGTGATCTAAAC